>APFE030857041.1:12480-35159 GCA_000404065.3 Pinus taeda
GAAGAGTTCCAGGAACTGCACTAAGCGTTCCAGTGTTGGTGGTCATCCTTAAACCACTGCCTTTTTATACCAACATTTCAGAGAGCACATTCAGCCTTGTGCTGCCATGCATTTTTGCACATTTTGTATTACAGCTCTTTTCTTGGACTCATACATAACCCTTCGGATTAAGGGGGGGAATGTTGGACACCTAATCCTAAATGGGTTAGTGTGGAACCTGAATGGACAAAGCAGTCCAAAGGACCTTGGGATGTGAATCCCAACGATCACCACATGTACTATAAATATGTATCATTTGTGAATAAAAATTGTAATGCATGATTTATCTTTCTATTTGCTCTTGCTGTCCATGTCTGTTTAACAGTTTGCAAACATATCATTTGCACAAAATAGCCAGTGTTAAAGATCTAACAATTAAGATAGATACACTCGGATATTAAGAGTGACCACAGAACAAAGATGAGTGTAAGTGCATGACATGCACTCTATGGAGCTACCATGGTGTTGTGCTTCACTACATGTAGATGTTGAGTGTATGCATTCTCTTGACTATGACATGAAACCAAACATGAGAAAGGTAGACCACTTACGTTGTGCATGTGTGCTTTTTGTGTAAGATTCCTCCAACGCATCAACAATGGGATCATGTAGTTCAAGTGGAGGAAGTGAAATCTAGGTGTTCGGTTGGTCTTCAATTCAAAGTATAGATGGATGAAGACCATCACGTGCTTCAACAATTTCCTGATCAAAAGTGAGTTCAACCTCAGGACATCGAGGACCCGACATAACCATCAGATTGAGCCAAAGTGCCTTGATAGTCTGGGGGTTTCGACTTCATTGCCAGATAGATCATTGTATAATAGTGCCTTAGATAGATTAACAATGATTGAATCAACATCATTATCAAATGAGGAAGTGAAGAGATCACGACAATCAATATCAGAAAATTCATGATGTTTGTCGGAATCCTCATTGATGAATCGTGCAGAGGGGTAGATGAGAAGAAAAGATGTTCACCCTCTATGTTTTTAGAAATGATAGATGAGAGATTGGATGAATTTTCAGAGGAAGATGTGTCCTCTCTGCACTACACTGACATATTGACATCTGATGTGTCCTATGAATGATCGGAATTAGAAACATCCGGAAATGGGTTTTCACAATGGAAATTAGTAGTGGCAGAATTGGAATGGATGTCAGGATGAAGTGGATGAGGTGTTGTTGCAAGGGAGTCATCCTTCACCACAGGTTCTGCTTGAGATTCAATGGAATGGCTACATAACACCAACTCCAAAGGATCAACAAAGTGCAGGGATGGAGGTTGAGGGAATGAATCCACGTGACAACCAATAGGCTTTCAAGCCAAATCTGCGTAGATATCAAGAGCAGGTGGGGTGGGAGGATGTGATAGTTAAATAGATGTGTGTGCATGATTTCCCACATCACTTTCTGGTGGTGGATTTGTTTGATGAGGTGAAGGTGGAGAGTCACTTGTGACAACAACTGTGCCTACCTGTGATTGCCCAGCTCCATCACCGAAGTGTGTTGAGCAGGGTTTGAATATGCGAAGAAGATACTCAAATCTTCCATATAGAAATTCCCAATCAATTTCATCTTCGCAAAATAGGTATGCAAGATTACAAAAGAATGTGTAAAACTGATCAATGGATTCATTGGGTGATTTTTGTAATTTCAGAATTTCTTGATCGAGTGCATTATGGTTAAAGTGATTGAAAGCATGGTCTATCTTTGCAACTAGATGAGAAAGAGAATGAACATATTTTTTGGGCCCAGTGCATTGGGTTCCCTCGAAGTGTGTAGACGAATAATGAGCAGGGAATTTATTCTTCAAAGATTCCATGTCTTTTGTATTAGCCTACAATGCCGACCATGTGCCTAACCAAGGCTATGTATCCTCCACCATCATATGTTTTATTTGACAAGTTATCCGAGATCTCTTCCAAGATAATGAAGTCGTTTCCATGACATACACTCGGAAGAGGAGCTCAGTATTTAGTCATGATAGATATGTAGAGATTCAAAACAAATGTGAGGACTCATCTTGTCATCTAGACCTCCTTCTAGCACCAAAATGTTGATGGTGCTGCACCCGCCAACATGTAAGGGGATCTCTGTGGTAATAAATCCAAATTAGACTTCAGACTATTTGGTGTAGGAGTCACAGCAGTGGGTCATACGGTGATGTCTTGAATACGATTTCACATAGAGGAAAGTAAGATGTCTCTATTGGTTACAAGGGTGTGACAACTGCAGCAAGCCAAGAAGGGTGCATGAGAGGTTCAAACACACAGGAGTTGAGATGAGTGCACCCCTTGGAAACTTGTGATAAAACTGAGTGAAGAAGGGAACACATGAACAAAGATGCATCACAACATGGAAGCCAAGTTAGATAGTAATCCAAAGTGATGGTTAAACCAACATCATGTTTCGGAAAGATTCATACATACATAACCAAAAAAGCCCATACATGCCTGCGTAAGAAAACAAATACATATATCATTTAGAGTAAACCAGATAGCATAGAATACAATACAACATATGCATGAAATGTGTTGGCTCTGTTATATTAACAAGTGTAAGTTCTAGTCATATAGTACATCCATGTCTAACCACTAGTTCCAACAGTAGAACCTTTCAGCCACAACTTCCTGCTCCTCCAAAGAGATGTACTAACTCTACGCAGTGGAGAAGCCAAGGCTCATTACAATATTATCCAAGCTTTCTCTAAGATGGCCCTATCAGAAGCTTGGCTGACCAAAAGCCTTTACAATGAGTTATGAGGTTCCATTTATAGAAAAGGGTGGGGTGACATTTGACATTACCCTTTTTCAGAGTTCATCTACCCTCATGACCTTTCATCTACTGTATGACTATTAAATCCAACTTTTGACACTTGAATTTTCACTTGACAAGATGTTGCATTACAATGCACATGTGCCCATGTGAGACAAAATGGCTTGAGAACACTATGAAAGACATCAATGACACTCGTTCCGTTGTGATGAGACCAACTCTTTAACATACTTGAGATGGCGAAGGTGGTGAGCTGATTCCAAGCTTGGTCATCCATGATGATGTGCATGCGCTCCATGGTGACATCTTGCTGAAGCGAACTGTTTCCTCCATTGCAACCTGGTGCATTGGTGTGGCTCCTCCATCCAACTCATATGCTAACATGTGCATGGTCTTCTTGGGTGAGGTTGAACCAACAACACACTGATGCATAGTGTCCATGCTGATTTTCTAGTGTGTGATGGTGGTCATGCGCATCAACTATCAACTTTATGTTCAGCTCCAGTCAGACTTGCTTCTTGTCTTTGCCTCGGTGAGTGTGCCAAATAGGTTAGATCACATTTTTGCACACAATGACATGCATGCTGTTGAATTCCCTTGCATGCGATCAACAATGCTGCTCACCATGTCTCCTTCGTGCTAGTTGCTGGGATGGATCTGTAACTTGTATGAGTGAAATTTCATCCATGAGTGCATATTGCACCTGCTATTGTACCTATTTCTGCTGCAACTCATGCTCTCATCTATGTAGCTCTTGTTCTTCTTTGATTTGTTGCTTCAATACATGCAACTCCTTCCTTGTTTTTCTCTCTCTCTTCGTGCGATCTTCACGTTGCGTCGTCACCTCATAGCTCGAGTCTCCAAAGTTTCTTTCATCACAAGTGGATCTGCTTGAGCTTGCAACTTTGTCTACCCTCTGTGTTGTTAACAAACTTACTCTTGCATTTGATTCATACTGTGTGATGCCTTCA
Source organism: Pinus taeda (assembly GCA_000404065.3). Classification (NCBI taxonomy): domain Eukaryota; kingdom Viridiplantae; phylum Streptophyta; class Pinopsida; order Pinales; family Pinaceae; genus Pinus; species Pinus taeda. The sequence continues at coordinate 16,266 of APFE030857041.1, forward strand.
ACTATTGTTCATGGTGTTGCTTGCAATGATGTTGTTGTCGTCATATCTGGATGTCCTTGTCTATGAACAACTTGATTTCTTCATGGGTAGGCAAGTTCATAGACACTTGATCGACTGCATCCCCAAGTGTGCTCTAAATGGTGTCTTCAGCTCTGCTCTCCTGGAAACGATTGTACCTATGCTGCTGAGAGGTACACAAACACCTACGATACCTAGAGACATGGGAACACTCATGGCAAGAAATTTGTCAGTCAAACACCATAACGAGCTTGAGAACTGAGTTGCAAAATACATGTGTGACTGATCACGAAGGGCAAACACATTCCATCGGGAGGTCAAGAGACTTACTTCCAAGACTATGCAAGGCACATTCTATGCCATCACGAGGCTGACTAACTACTGGAGCTACGCAATGCATAGTCTAGCTTGGCCTGCTGAGGACTAAAACTGCGCAATGCACAATTTTAGTTAGCAGTGATATGCAACCAGAAAACTACATTGCGCATTTTTTGGGGCCAACAAGACACTGCCTCCAAGAATTTCACATTTCACTCCTGGAGGTTAGTGCCTAGCTAGACTTGCTTAATTTCTGGAGGGAAGGGAGAGTCTTTGCTTCCAGAAATGTAGAGTTCTAGCTCGGAAATGCATGGTCTGGACCAAGGCAACCCAGTCTCGCCAATGGGTGACTAAAAACATGAGAAGTGTCAATGCATGATGAGATGTGTGCAAAGAATATTGAAAGATCATTCATACAATCAACAAGTGCAGGATTCAGAAAACAGGAAAGCATGCATGTGTGTGAAGCGAGTTGCCATAATAACGACTGTCCACACAAAACAATGTCATGAATGTGATAACAGTGAGATGTTAACAAAAATGGAAACAGTGCTAGTAGAAGCTAGTATGTATCAAAGTGGAAGCAAGCTCTCACTAAAATCAAGTAGACAACATTTATACAAAGAAAAACACGAAAAGCACTAAAAGAGTGGCGTGAGACATGAAAAGCAGGCTTACCCCAAAAGAACTAAGCTGAATGTGCTGGTGAAGGTGGTAAGTTGATGCCAAGCTTGGTCATCCATGATGGTATGCCCTCCATGGTGACATCCTGCTGAAGTGAACTCGTGCCTCCATTGCATCACGGTGCATTGGTGTGCCTCCTCCATCCAACTCATCTTCTAACATGCGCATGGCCTTCTTGGGTGTGACCAAACCGGCAAAACACTAATGCATAGTGTCCATGTTAATCTTCCAGTGTATGTTTTTGGTCATGCACATCAACTTTCAATTACATGTTTAGCTCCAGTTAGAGTTGCTTCTTGTCTTTTCCTTGTTTACCAAATAGGTTAGATCGCATGCGTGCGCATAATGACATGCATGTTTTTGAATTCCCTTGCATGTGATCAATAGGCCTGTCCCCCATGTTTGCTATGTGTCAGCTGCTGGGATGGATCTATAACTTGTACGGGAGTAGTTTCATTGGTGAGTGCATGTTGCACCTGCTATTGTACCTATTCCTACCGCAACTCATTCTCTCATGTATGTAGCTCCTGTTCTTCCTTGAGTTGTTGCTTCAACACATGCAACTCCTTCTTTGTTCCATACTCTATCTTCACGCGATCTTTATGTCACGTTGTCACCTCATAGCTCGATTCTCCAAATTTTCTTTCATCACAAGTGGATCCACTTGAGCTTGCAACTTTGTTCCACCTTTGTTTTGTCAAAAACCTTCCTCTTGCATTTGTTGCATCATGTGTGCTACCTTCAACTATTGTTCATGGTGTTGCTTGATATGATATTGCTTCCATCATATCTTGATGTCCTTGTCTACGAACAACTTGATGTCTTTATGGGTAGGCAAGTTCATAGACACTTGATCGCCTACTTCACCAAGTTTGCTCTAAACAGTTTCTTCAGCTTTGCTCTCCTGGAAACCATTATACCTATGTTTCTAAGAGGCAGATGAACACCTGTGATAACTGGAGACATGGAAACAACATAGAAAGCAATCTTTCATTAAAAAACCAAAACCAACTTGAGAATTGACTTGCAACATACCTGTGTGACTAATCGTGAAGGTTGTGCACTTTCTATCGAGAGGTCAGGAGATTGACTGCCAAGATTGTGCAAGGCATAGTCCAGGCTATCATGAGGTTGAATGACTATTGGAATTACATAAGGCATAGTCCATCTTGGCCTGCTGAGGACTGAAAATGTGAAATGCACAATTTCAGCTAGTAGTGACATGCAACTAGCAAACCACATTGCATAGTTTCTAAGGCCAACAGGACACTGCCTCCAAGAATTGCACAATCCAAGCCTGGAGGTTAGTACCTGGCTAGACATGTGCAATTTCTGGAGGGAAGGTAGATTCTTCACTTTCAGAAATGTGTACTGCTAGCCTGGTAAGGCACTATCGAGGCCAAGGTAGCCCAGATCGACCGATGGGTGACTACAAATATGAGAAGTGTGAATGCATGATGAGATGAGTGCAAATAAGAGTGAAAAACAATTCATGCAAACAAAAAGTGTAGGACTTGGAAAATGGGAAAGCATGCATGTGTGAGAAGTGAGTCGCTCTAATGGGGACCGTTTGTGCAAAACAATGTCATGCATATGATAGCAGTGAGATGTTAGCGAAAACTGAAATGGTTCTAGTACAAGATAGTATGTATGAAAATGATAGCAAGAGCTTACTGAAATCAAGCAGAAAACATTTATATGAAGCAGAACTCAAAAAGCACTAGAAATGTAGCACGAGACATGAAAAGCGGGCTTACCCCAAAACAACGAATCTAAATGTGTCAACGACTCTAAGATACAATGTGGGATGTCGGAGATGCACGATCGATGTGAGGAATTGGATCTGCAGTGTCTGGTTGATGAGTTTCAATAAAATCGAGGTTGCGACGGACATACCACAAATATAGGGAAAGCGACACTTAGTGGGAGGTTTCTGAGATGATCTTTGCATGCAACCTCTTGCTGCTAAAAGCAGATCCCTGAATCAAGGGATGCCTTTGCATGCTTCCTTGAGGGGAGCAGCCCATGCATGCAAGTCAGCTTTTCTCGATCCTGGAGGGTACCGATCAACTCAACTGCACATGCAATGGTCTGCTCAGCTAGGAGGAAAAAAATGCACATTTATCGGAGGGAGCTGGGCTAGCTTCCCAGAGGGATTGTGCAATTTCTAGGAAAAGTAGCTAAATGCTACCCAGGATTGTGAAATACTGGGCCAAGTTGTACTATTGGGAGGAATTGGGCAATTTTTGGAGTGAATAGTGACATGCAGATTTGTGTGATTCTAAAGCCCAGTAGACTGCCAAATGGAATTGCACAATTTCTAGAGGGAAGGCTAGTTCCCCTCCTAAATTATGCAATTTCTTGAGGGAGATGCTCAGCCTACAACTGGACCAATTTCGGTCAAACAACTTGTGATGGGGATGCAACAAGATTTGATGGATAGGTTGTCATTCTGCAAGAAAATCATTGAAGCTTGTGTACTTGATGCAGCAAGACATGTTGCTATGAAAGGTTTGTATTGAGGCTCCAAAACAAAGCTAAGGAAAAATTTTGGAGGGTGGTTGTTTCCGCTACAACACTTGGTGACACACTGGTAGAACTCTAGCTCTTTGAATGGACCATGTTTGTGAAAATCAAGTCTAACACCTCCAAAAGTATTGTTTAGTTCTCAATTTTCCTTGGTTATGACACTAGTTTATTTTAAGATGTAGCATCTGCCAAGCCCTTGGTTGGTCAACACACATTCCAAGCCAAGACAACACAGTTGTTCTGATTGGCGTTGAGGAGTATATGATCCAGAGTTAGTATAGTCATCAGAGTCTTAGTTTCATCTCAAGTGTTGCTCCTCTGCCAGTAGGCCTAGACAGTACCCCAAAGGATTCACGTAGTAACACAAGCATGGATTTGCTGCCAGCAAGCCTGGTCAGTACCATGGCAAAGTTTCTTGCATCAACTCTCTACACAAAAAATCTTTCTCTTCTTTTGCCTTATTCATTTTTCATTTTTTTCATTTTCCATCTTCATAATTGTGCATAAAACTTATTCATTTCATAGGCAGAAGAGGGAACCCAAATTATTGAGAGAAGAAGAGGTTGTTCCTTCAGAGAAGTAGTTTATGTATACCTCTGATGTGCTTGTTAAGGTTTCCCCCCTCACCTTACTCTACTTGATTGAGTTGACCAAGATTAACCCAAAAACCACTAACTAGATTAGGTGATACTAGTTACCGTGCAAGCATTGTGTTTTCACCAAGGTTCACTTCGAACAGTACGTATTTTCCATTGATGTATCATGGAATGAAGACAAGAAGTTCTTACATAAGACAACAGAGAAAAGATAACCAAATGTTGATAGTTGTACAAATCCTCTTGTACTTTGCCCAACTTGTTTCAAGAGTCGCGCACAATCCATGCAAAACTAACCTACAGACAATAAAAAGAAAACAATCCAAAAAGCAAAGAAAGAACTATAAGAAAATGTGGAAGCAAAGCGAGGAAGAAAACAAGAAAACAAGCGAACAAACACACAAATAAAGAAGCAAGCATGCATGCAAAAAAACAACTAAAAAGCAAGCACTACTCCTACTCCTAACCTAACAATGCATGGGTCATCTCATGTGAAGTGATACTTCCAATGCAGCCACATGCACATTGTTTGACCCATGTTGGTGAAGGGACAGTTTGTGAATGTTGCAGTTGTACAAACCAACAAGCATGAAAGATATAACGATGAAGACTAACACACTTCGACCTTACAAGCGACCACAGAACTAAGATGAGTGAAAGCGCATGACATGCACTCTATGGCGCTGCCATGGTGTTGTGCTATGCTACGTGCAAATGTTGAGTGACTGCATTCTCTTGACTATGACATGCAATAAAACATGAGAAATGTAGACCACATGCGTTGTGTAGGTGTGCTTGTTGTGTAATACTTTTCCAACGCATGAGCGATGGGATTGTGTAATTTGAGTGGAGGAAGTGAAATCTAGGTGTTTGGTTCATATTCAATGCAAAGAAGAGAGTGATGAGGAGCCTCACATGTTTCAACAATTTCTTGATCGGAAGTGAAACCAGTCTCATGACAACGAGGACCCAACATAACCATTAGCTGGGGCCGAAGTCCCTCGACATTTTGGGGGATTTAGACCTTGTTGATAGATAGATCATCGTAGACAAGTGTCTTATAATGATTAACAACGATTGAATCAACATCATGATAGAATGAGGAAGTGAAGATATCATGACAACCAAGATCAGAAAATTCACAATGTTTGTCGTCATCCTCATGATTTGATGAATCGTGCAGAGGGGTAGATGAGAAGTAAAGATGTCCACCCTATGTGTTTTAAAAAATGATAGATGACAGATTGGATGGATTTTCGGAGGAAGATGTGTCCTCTCCACAATGCAATAACATAGTAAATGAAGATGTGTCTTGTGAATGATTGAAAGTAGCAGCATCCGAAATGTGTTTTCATCGAGAAAATAAGAAGTGACAAAATTGCAAGGGATTTTAGGATGAAATAGATGAGACACAGCTGGAAAGGAGTCATCCTTTGTTGCAGGTTCTTCCTGAGATTCCCATACACACTCATCATGAATGATAGTGCAGGTTGGTTGCATAACACCAACTCCATCGACAACTTGATCCTCGTTCACAGTGGGTGAGGAGTCCCGAATGGAAGAACGCAGGGCAGTACAATCTGGAGGATTAACAAAACATGGGGACAAAGGTTGAAGGAACGAATCCACATGACAACCAATAGGTTTGCAAGCCAAATCTACACAGATATCAAGAGTAGGTGGGGTGGTAGGATGTGACAGTTCAATAAATGTGTGTGCATGATCTCCCACATCACTCTTCGGTGGTGGAGTTGTTTGATGAGGTGAAGGTGGGCAGTCACTTGTGACATGAACTATGCCTGCCTATGATTGTGCAACTCCATCACAAAAGTGTGTTGATTAGGGTTTGAATATGTCAAGAATATAATCAAATATTCCATAAAGAAACTCCAAATCAATTTCATCTTCAAGAACTTGGTATGCAAGATTACAAAAGTGTTTGTAAAATTGATCAATGGATTCATCGGGTGATTTTTGTAATTTCAGAAATTCTTGATCAAGTGCTTTATGCTTAAAGTGATTGAAAACATGATCTATCTCTGCAACCAAATGAGAAAGAGAATAAATATATTTTCTGGGGAGCGTGGCACACCAGTGCATTGGGTTCCCTTGAAACATGTAGACAGACAATGTATAGGTCATGCATTCTTCAAAGATTCCATGTCTTTCGCACAAGCCTACAACACCGACCGCATGCCTAACCAAGGCTATGTTGCCTCCACCATCATATGTCTTGTGTGACAAGTTATCTGAGATCTCGTTTGAGATAATGAATTCATTTCCATAAAACATACACTCCAGAAGAGGAACTCGATAGTTAGTCATGATATATATGTAGAGATTCAAAAAAAATGTGAGGACTTAGCTTGTCATATGGCCCTCCTTCCAGCGCAAAAATGATGACGGTACTAGACCTGCCAACATGTAAGGGGATCTCCCCTATAAGATGTCCCAATTAGACCTCAGGCCATTTGGTGTAGGAGTCCTAGCAGTGGGTCGTACGGTGATGCCTTGAAAGTGATTTCTCATAGAGGTAAGTAAGATGTCTCTGTTGGTAGCAAGGGTGTGAAAATTGTAGCAAGCCAAGGAAGGTGCATGAGACGTTCAAACACATGGGGGTTGAGATGAGTGTGCCCCTTGGAAACCTGTGATAGCACAAAGTTAAGAAGGGAACACAGGAGGAAAGATGCACCACAACATGGAAGGCAAGTTAGCTAGCAATCCAAAGTGATGCTTAAACCAACAACATGTTTCATAAAGATTCATACATACATACACAAAAAACTCCATCCATGCATACGTAAGCAAACAAATACATATATCATTAGAGTAAACCAAATAGCATATAATATAATACAACATATGCATGAAACATGTTGGATCTGTTATATTAATAAGTGTAAGTTCCAGTCAAACAATACATCCATGGCTAACTACTATTTCCAACAGTGGAATGTTACAACCACAACAACTTGCTCCTCCAAAGAGATGTACTAGAGTGTAGTGGAGAAGCCAAGGCTCATTACAATATTGTCTAAGCTTTCTCTAAGATAGTCCTATCAGAAGCTTGGCTGACCAAAAGAATTTACAATGAGTTATGAGGTTCTATTTATAGTAAAGGATGGCGTGACCCTTGACATTCCCCTTTGTGACATTTCATGTACCCTAATAACTCTTCATCTAGTATATGACTATTACCTCCAACTATAGACACTTGAACTTTCACTTGACAAGAAGTTACATTAAAATGCACATGTGCCCATGTGAGGAAAAATGGCTTGAGAAATCCATGCAAGACATCACTAACACTCGGTCCATTGTGATGAGACCAACTCTTTGACATGATTGTGATGGTGAACATGGTGAGGTGATTTTGAGCTTGGTCATCCGTGATGGTGTTCATGAACTCCATGGTGACATCTTGCTGAAGAAAACTCTTGCCTACATTGCATCTCGATGCATTGGTGTGGCTCTTCAATCCAATTCATCTGCTAACATGCGCATGGTCTTCTTGGGTGTGGTCGAACAGAAAAAACACTGACGCATAGTGTCCATGCTAATATTCCAATGTGTGCTGGTGGTCATGTGCATCAACTGTTAACTGATTGGTCAGTTCCAATTGGACTTGCTTCTTGTCTTTGACTTGGTGAGTGTGACATATAGGTTAGATCACATGTGTGCGCACAATTTCATGCATGCTGCTAAATTTCCTTGCATGTGATCAACAACATTGCTCCCCATGTCTACTCTGTGTCAGCTGTTGGGATGGATCTATAACCTATATGGGTGTGGTTTCATCCGTGAGTGCATGTTGTGCCCGCTATTGTACCTATTCCTGCTGCAACTCATTCTCTCATCTATCTAGCTCATGTTCTTCTTTGAGTTGCTAATTCAACACATGCAACTCCTTCTCTACTCCATTTGTTGTCTTTGCATGATCTTCATGTTGCGTTGTCTCCTCATAACTCGAGTCTCTAAAGTTGCTTTCATCACAAGTGGATCTGCTTGAGCTTGCAACTTTTTTCCACCTCTGTGTTGTCAACAACCTTCCTCTTGTGTTCATTGCATCTGGTGTGTTGTCTTTAGCTGTTGTTCATAGTGCTACTTTTTATGGTGCTGCTATCATCATATCTTGATGTCCTTGTATAGGAACAAATTGATGTCTTCCTTGGTAGGAAAGTTCATAGACACTTGATCGACTGCATCCCAAGTGTGCTCTAAATGGTGTCTTCAGCTCTACTTTCCTACAAAACATTGTACCTATGCTGCTGAGAGGCAAACGAACACCTGCAATACTTGGACACATGGAAACACTCATGAAAAGTAATCTATCACTCGAAAACCAAAAGGAAATTGAGAAATAACTTACAACATACCTATGTGACTGGTCATGAAGGTGGCACACTTTCTGCCAGGAGGTTGGGAGATTGACTGCCAAGACTATGTAAGGCACAGTCCAAGTTGTCAGGGGGTTGAATGACTGCTAGAATTGTGCAATGCATAGTCCATCCTGGCCTGCTAAGGACTAAAACTATGTTATGCGCAATTTCAGTCAGTAGTGACATGCAACCAGCAAACTGCATTGTGCAGTTTCTAGTGACAACAACACACTACATCCAAGAATTATATGATGCAAGCCTAGAGGTCAATGCTTGGCTAGACTTGTGAAATTTCTGGAGGGAAGGCAGAGTCTTCGCTTTCAGAAATATGAAGTGTTAGCTGGGAAAAGGCATGGTCCAAGCCAAGGCAATCGAGTCTAACCAATGAGTGACTAAAAACATGAGAAGTGTGAATGCATGATGAGATTAGTGCAAACAAGAGTAAAAGATCATTCATGCAAACAACAAGTGTAGGATTCAAAAAATAGGAAAGCACGCATGTGTGAGAAGTGAGTCACCACAATGGTGACCATCCATGCAAAACAGTGTCATGCATGCGATAGTAGTGAGATGTTAACAAAAACTAAAATGGTGCTAGTACAACCTATTATGTATCAAAGTGACAACAAGAACTCATCGAAATCAAGTAGACAACATTTATATGAAGCAAAACACAAAAAGCACCAAAAGCATAGCATGAGACATGAAAAGAGGGCTTGCCCCAAAATGGCTAAGTTGAATGTGCCAATGACTCCTAGACGCAATGTGGGATGTCTGAGATGCACGATTGATGTGAGGAATGAGCTCTCCAACATCCTGTTGATGAGTTTCAATAAAATTGAAATTGCAATATGCATAGCACAAATCTAGGGAATGTGACACTCGGTGGGAGCTTTCTAAAATGATCCTTGCATGAAACCTTTTGTTGATAAAACTAGATCCCTAAATCAAGGGATCCCTTTGCATGTTGCCTTTGGAAGAGCATCCCATGAATGCAAGTCAGTTTTTCTCAATCTCGGAGGGAACCAATTAACTCAACTGCACATGCAACAGTCTACTCAACTAGGAGGAAAAAAATGTGCATTTTTGGGAGGGAGCTGAGCTGGCTGCCTAGAGGGATTACACAATTTCTGGGTAGAGCTGTTGATTGTTTCCCAGGATTGCGTAATTTCTGGGTTGAGAAGTCTTGTTGGGAGGAATTCCGCAATTTTTCCAGTGAACAATGACAGGCAGATTTGCACAATTCTAAAGCCTAGCAGGCTGCGACATAGAACTGCGCAATTTTTGAAGGGTAGGCTAATTTCCCTCTAGAATTGTGCAATTTCTTAAGGGAGCTACTTATCCTACAACTGGACCAAGTTTGGTGAAACAACTTGTGAGGGGGATGTAACAAGCTTTGATGGACAGTGTTTCATTCTGCAAGAAAATCATTGAAGCTTGTGTACTTGATGAAGTAATACATGCTGCTATGAAAGGTTGGTCAGGAGGCTCCAAAACAAAGCTAAGGAAGAATGTTCAAGGGTCGTTGTAGCCACTACAACAAGGAACAACAATAACAGTAGTGAGATTATGTGGGGCACAACAACAACAACATGGGGCTAAATGTACCAATGACTTCTAGATGCAATGTGGGATGTCAGAGATGCACGGTCGATGTGAGGAATGAACTCTGCAACATCCTATTGATGAGTTTCGATAAAATCGAAATTGTAACACACATACCACAAATCTAGGGAAAGAGACACTTGGAGGGAGCTTTCGAAGATTATCCTTGCATGAAAGCTCCTGTTGCTAAAAGTAGATCCCTGAATCAAGGGATTCCTTTACATGCTACCTTGGGGGGAGTAGCCCATGCATGCAAGTCAGTTTTTTTGGTCCTAGAGGGAATCGGTTAAATCAATTGCACATGCAAAAATATGCTCAACTAGGATGAAAAAATGTGAATTTCTGGGAGGAAGCTGAGCTGGATTCTTAGAGGGATTGTGTAATTTCTGGGCAAAGCAACTGACTGTTGCCCAAGATTGCGCAATTTCTAGACTGAGCAGTCCTGGTGGAAGGAATTGCGCAATTTTTCCAGTGAACAATGACAGGAAGATTTGCGCAATTCTGGAGCCCAGCAGGCTGTGAGACAAAATTGCGCAATTTCTTAAGAGAAGGCTAGGTTCCCTCCAAAATTGCAAAATTTCTTAAGGGAGCTGCTCAGCCTACAACTGGACCAAGTCTAGCGAAACAACTTGTTAGGGGGATGCAACAAGATTTTATGGACAGTCTATCATTCTACAAGAATCATTGAAGCTTGTATACTTGATGAAGCAATACGTGCTACTATGAAAGGTTGGTCGGGAGGCTCCAAAACAAAGCTAAGGAAAAATGTTGGAGGATGGTTATAGCCACTACAACAAGGGACAACAATAACAATAGTGAGCTTCTGTGGGGAACAACAATAACAACATAGGGGCTACATGCTCACAACAATAATAATAATGAGGGGGTGACAATTACAATAACAATAAGGGGGCAACACTATTATTATAGGGACCTAACAGTCCTATGGGACACTCTCACTCCAAGTCATCTGATAGGGGAGAATACGTATTCCATCCTATGCCAATGAATAGGTGAGATATGATATCTCATCCATCCTATTGCTTCCTGGTATTACCATCAGTGACCTTCAACAGTCATGTTGTAGAACACCCACATCATTATCAAGCTTGGGTGAGATACCTAACTTACCAAAGGTAAGAATAACACACCCCCAAACTTTCTCAACCTTTTGGCCAGATGGGAAGCTACAATCCCAACAACGTCAACTTGTCGGTATGATTGCAATTGGGTTGTACTATGCTAGAACAAGATAGGGGAGGTACATCTTCCACCTTCTAGGTAATAGATAGGGGTGATACCCTATTTTCTAGAGATCCCTCAAGCTTGAAAGCCATGAATGCTCCATTCCATCCTTGGGGAGCTTAACCAAGGGGGGAGAGTTCTGCTCAGTTTTCTCGGTCATTGATTCCCCTTATTAGGAGGGGTCACATCCATCAGTCCAAGCTTCTCTCTGAAGACCAAGAAATTCCATTTTGGAAAAGCCTTGGTGAGAATATCTTCAATTTGTTCATATATCAATATGTGATGTCATCTAATGACTCCTCTATGAGCCATGTCTTGAATGTAATGATATCATATCTCTATGTACTTGGAGTTATCATAAAATACAATATTCTATGCTAATCACATCCCTCTCTTGTTGTCGCAACATATCATTGTAGTGTCTAGGACCTGCTCAAATAGCTCTCCAAAGAGATTTCTCGACCAAACTGGTTCATAGATAGCCACGCAAATGGAAATATACTCTACCTTGGTTATACTCAATTCTATAGACCTTTTTTCATGTTGGGTACTAAGTTGCTCATAAGAAATCAACTCAATCCTCTCTCCATTAATCTATCAACATGAGGTTCATCCTTTTATTACAATGTTGTTGGAAAAGTCTATGCAAGAATATCACTTTAAATTATAGGATCATGTGTAAGACTACTACAAAGAAGAGGTTAAATAAGAATGCTTGCAAAAAAGACTAATTCTTATCAAATTCTAACCAGAGTAAATTGCTTATATAGAAATCATAAACTATCTCAAAACTAGATGTTGAGTTCTATCAAACTGCTATTTCTTGTTACAAATTAAAGATTCATAATATATAATGACTTTCACATGAAATTTACTAATTACTACAAGTACTAAAAAATGCTAACAATAATTGAGAAATCACTCTATTGCGAGGTAATTCTATAATTCCACCTAGCTAGATCATTACACAGGAAAAAATCATTAACTTGAATAATAAACCTTAAGCTTGCATATATCTGAATCACATGACTAATCATCAAATTGTAAATCTCACATCTTACATGAAGCACAACAATCGTTCAATGTGAAAAGGAACAAATAGTAGTACTACAACAATCAATCAAATATGGAAAGAAACAATTAGTAATGATATAAGGGAGAAAACAATTGTTCCAGTGATTGGGCCCAAGGTTCCTAGAAGTAATTGCCTTAGAAAAGATCAATATAACATATTAAAACAAAATCCTCTAAGCTTTCATTAATGTCAAAATGAGTTACATAAAAGTCTATAGAACATTGAAGTAGTTATGTTGCTCGTGTTTTGTAGTGAATGAAAAGTAATAATATTCTCCTCTTTTTTTACTCATATTATATCTATATATATTATAATGTAATTATTATGTCTAGAGTTATCTTGAGAATCAGAAGATTCTTAGGATTTCTCATTAAACCGTAAAATATTTCAAAATAGTGAATGATATATTTTCTTTGACTATTTTCTGTGAGTAGGTACAGATATCCAATCAGCATACCAAATTTGGGCCAATGGCCTATCCGTGCTTGAGTTCTCTTCAGCAATCCGATGGAATAGTAGTCATTCAACAAATTTTTCTACACATAAATTAACTCAGATTATAGCTTTTTGATATCTAAAATATCTAAATTAACTAAGATATTATTTACTTATGTTCTAGAACCTGTACCTCTCAAATTATCATAAAAGAAAGGGAAAAAACTTAAAAAATAGATTATTAACTAAGGAAATAAAGGGAAGAAACATACCATTTCTATGGCTCAACATCACCCCCCATCTTATGTTGGCTTGAGGCTTGGACCCAGGTTCAAAGTTAGTTGTGCTAACCAACAAAACCCTACACTACTGGCCCTTTCGACAACAACCCGTTGGGGGATACTAGAACTAGGTTTCTGCATTCATAAGGCTATGTGATGTGAGGGTAAAGAGTTTATTCAGTTTAAGGCTTGATCTAACCTTAGCGAACCCTTATCCTCAAACTCACCAACTTAAAGAAATTTCCAATTAAACAAAGCTATGAGCTTTGTCTAAGGGTCTAATCATTCATAGAATAACATTTAAAAATAGATCGAGACCTTCGCAATGCCATTAAGACAACAATATAGATAAATGGCATTCAACTAAGAATAAATACAGTTTGGACATATAATTTCTTCAAATACTCATTATTATTCTAGATCTTCAATACATATACTTTTAGACCCTGTGCACACAGTTGTAGGGGCCTACTCACTCAGTTGTGGACTCACAAAGGTCTTTGCGCACACAGAAGCAGGAGCCTTCCTCTTCGCCCAAGTACAAATGATTACATACTCTAAAGGCAAGTATCACTCATCATATCACTTATTTTGTTTTCTTAGATAAGCTAATACACTCCTTTATATATGTTTTCCCGTTACAATACCATGGTTTGCAAACCATGGGTGGAGCTCAAAACATAAAAAAAAAAACTAAGGGGCTTTGACCTTCCTAAAACCCATTGACTCCTAGTGACCTAGGTGTTGAACGTTCCACTCCTTAAATTACAGAGGATTTTACAAAAATTAGTCAAAAATGGTCTTAGTGGACCCCATCCCATTAGGCCCCTGACGCAAATATGTGACTTGTCCTTGAGTCACTCCGCTAGTACGCTCTATATCATTACTTTTAGACTACTAAATGAAGAATTCACTGCATGAAGCACCTCCATGCATTGTTCTTCTTCATGTTGAACTTCTTCAACCAACTTTCCTATCATAGGTCCTTCTACTGCTAAGTTTATTGTCCACTACGTTTCTTGCATACTTTTGAGCGTGCCTTCCATAGTATGTGAGAGTTTCCCTGCCTCTTCTTCCCAACGCTACATTTGTGCATTCATAATCTGCATCTTCTTTTGCATCTCCTAGATTTGTGCTTATAGGGATGTCCCTTCATTAAACCCGGTGAAACTTTGCACAAGTGCTAAGGTGTGTATTATTTCCTTGATCTCATCGTTCTGCAGTTGCTTATACCAAATGGCTACTTCAATCCTTTTCACTTGTGGGTCCTCCTGTCATGTGGCCCACAGTTCTTGAATTTTTTTGAATAGTTAGCTACAGTCCTTGACTGTAGCATCGAGCTTTTCCATGTCTTCTCTAATGGCAACCTCATGTTGTTCTCGGATCTAAGGTGGTGTGGTGGTCTATAGTTGCAATTCAAGCTCAGTAATTTGCATCTGTAGATCAAAACGAACCTTATCAGCTTGTGAATTCAACTCTTTGAATGCGTCTCCCAACTGCAACATTTTTCTTTCTGATGTGGCCTCGAACTGAGTTTGGAGCTCTTGAAGCTCACCACATACTCTAGAAATGGCCTGCTCCACCTGCATCCTTCATGTAGCTACCTCATCGTGATCTTGGAGAGATTTGTACTTTTCACCCCACATATGCTAACTAGTGATCTTCATATCTTTGATCGCCATGAGAGCCCGTTGCTCTCGTACCTTAAGTTCATCTGCCATGCACTGGTGTAGCTCATGCAATGTGTGAAGAGGGAGTGTCACAAGGTTAATACTCACATTCTTAAGAAGTTGCGCACTCTCCCTATCTTCGACATTATTCAGGTGTAAAGATCCATTAAACAAGGGTACAACACGGAGCTCTGAAATGAGGAATGAATTCACACTGCCAATGTCTTTGTTTCCACACTTGCTTGAGACCCGCTCACTTGAACCATGCTCACTTGAACCACACTTTCTTGAACCTCGCTCACCTAAACATGAAATTATTTTAGGCCCTTTTGGCCACCCTTTCTACCAAAGATCATCACTGGATTCTCACCTGTATATGGCAAGTGCATTATTCGGTGAATCAACCTATTTGTGATATGTATCAGCTCCTCCAGCCACGGTCACCCATCATGCACCAAGCACCATAGTTTCTCGATGACCAAAAATTCCACTAGGGTGCAGTTATAGTGCAACACTCAGAGCAGGTTAAGCAACCCTGCATTTTCTACCCCCTTAAGACACCTCCGCGGCTCCAAGGCAGTCATTCCTATATTCGTATCTATGATGTGGCACATCAACTAGTCAATCACCAGGTGTGAGAACATCTTGTGGTCCACCAAGTCCTAGTATTTAAGCTTCAGTATGGGCACTCATGCGAAGTACGAACTGTTGAAAATAATTTCGTCCAGCAGTAGAGGGGCTTGCGAGGGAATCTTACTCTCATCAATGTCCTTTAGGACCTTATACTTAGGATTGCACGGAGGGACATACTCTAGCAACCACATAATAGGGTCACACCCTGGGCTTCAACCTCCTCCACTTCCATTCCCACATCCTCATCATCCATCGAGATGTCTTCAATATCTTCCTCCTCCAGTTCTAGGTTGACAACCTTTCCTTTCTCATACGCAATGGGGTTTGGCGGGTTTCTCCTTGGTGATACATGCACCAGTATGGCACGCTACTTGCCCTTCTCATCCTTCATAGTCTCCTTAGTTGGGTTTCGCTTTGGTCTTAGCGTTCTCCGCAATTTAGGGACCTCTACCAATACTTCGACCATTTCTGGAGAAACTACTTCTGCCTCTCTTTCCATTTCATGTGTCGGCTCCTCTACTGCTTGCTTGGTATTTATAATCTTTGGGGGTGCTGACATAACACTTTCTAACAGTGCCGTCAATGCCTCTAGCAAGTTCGTGAATGTGGGAATCTATTTGAAAGCCTTGAATAATTCTCATTCCATAGGTGTCTGAGAGCTTAATGACTCAATACTCAAAATGCCGAATGTTTCTTGCTGGATAGCCACTTGTAATTTATAGGGAATTTTGAATTCAAATCCAACTGTTCCCCCCCAAATTTGGTTCATTAATGCCAGATTGGCGGCATATTTTCAAGGATCTAAGCCATAAATTTCATCTTAAATGCTTGCCTCCCACTCCATTTATCCTTACTTTTGTCGTCAAATCATGAACAATGACTTTAACGATCACTTTCCAACCAACCTGCGCGATTTCTCCCAAGGTAGAGTATCTCCCTCTATTCTGCCATGGACCTTGTGACACTTCCTTGCTTTGCACCATCCTCCAATCACATAACTCCCCAACTTGGGTTGTGTAGTTTATAGTCCCGTGCCTCCTTTCAGCTACCTGGAGTGCTAAGATTGTGCTACCTTCATTTAGTCAAATGGCTAGACTATCGGTGTATGGCTTCAACCAACTGCCATTCACCTTTTTGCGGAAGGGTTATCCATTCAATTTGACCAGCTGTACTGCTCCTCCATTGGTAATATCTTTAATGACATAAGGCCCTAACCAATGCATCCTAAACTTCCCTAGAAATTTATCAAACTTACTATCATATAACAAAACTAGGTCATTTACCTTAAACATGCGCAACTTAATATGTCGATCATGACACACATTTTCGCACTGCTTTTGGACATGTTGGTGAAATCTAGCTAAAAATATCTCTTCCTCAAGTGCATCGAGTTTTACAAGCCTTTCTTCCAGGGCTCTGCGATCGATCATATCTATGAGCATTGCTATGGGTAGACTAGGCACAATATATTCCATAGGCATTACCTCTTCAACACCATAGATAAGCCTAAAATGGGTTTGTCCACTCAACTTCTTGCATGTCATTCGATAATCCCATAGTACTACAGGCCTATGTAGGACCCAGTCACTTCGCTGAGCATTACAAACCTTGGTCACTACATTCTCGAGCACTTTGTTAAAAACCTCCACCATCTCATTAGCCTATGTGTGATAAAGCGTGCTCTTCTAGTGATATGCCTGAAATTCCTCCATTAGCGCACTGACTGTCTCATTCAGGAAGTGTGTACCACGATCACTCATAAAGATCTTTGGACAACCAAATTGAATTAGGACATGATCAAATAGGAACTTCATGGCATTTGCGTCCGTGCAATCCTTCACAGGTTGTGCCTCTTCCCAAGGAGTCAAATACTCAATTGCGGTGATAATATACCTTGCTCCCATATTTCGTTGGGGATGAATGGGGCCCACAAAGTCTATTGCCCATTTCTCAAAGGGTTGCAATGTCATGTGAGGATTCAAAGGCATATCATCCCTCTATGATGGATTGCCAGTCCTTTAATAGATATCACACGCCCTGCAATACACTTTTGAGTCCTGATGGAGGGTTGGCCACCACAACCCTGTGCGTAGAATCTTCTGCCTGGTCACTCTCCCTACATAATTTCCTACTGTAGCACCCCCATACAGTCGCAATATCTCATCAGTCCCCATCTTGTATAGATGCCCAACAATGACAGAGAAATCTATCGCGTGCGCCACTAGTTCCTTCTTCTGCTGGACAGTGTATCCTTCCGGTGCAGTACCTGTCGTTAGGAAATGTATTATATCCTCAAAATGACCATCTGCGACATGCATTGCAAATAGTTGTGCATCAGGCTATCCTTCCTCCAAATTATTGGGTTCTTCTCCTTTTTCAATGCACGACAGATGTGTTGGGTTGTGTTATATTCTTTGCACGACTAACCTAAATAGTGAACCGAGGGGTTAGAGGGGGGCGACAGCCCACCTTGTACATGGGTTTGAAGGGGGTGGGTAGCCACCCTCTATGGGGTTCGGTGCAGCACCCCAGGATAATTTTTTTGGACCTTATATTAGGTTGGGCGAACCTACTTATGGTTTTCGGTCCATGGTATTGGATGCTTTGGCATGTGTAAATATGTATTGTAACATTGAAAGGAATATAATGAAAAATCAAGCTGGTAGTCCCGATTTTGGGATCCAGGTGATAATATCTGTGTATATGTGTTTTATGTGTTATGCTCTCACATTGTTTATTTTATGTGTTTTAGATTTCGTATCCAGTTAATTTATGTATGTGGTTAAAACCTACATTTGGTATCAAAGTTGTTTTGGCTTCAAGGGGATGACTTTATTACTAAGGGGTTTCACTCGAGCCTGTGGTAGACCCTGTTTAGTGGGAGATTTGCAAGATCAATTCTAGTGGCAAAAGAAGATGGCAAGCAGTGGAAAGATATAGATCGAGAAATTTAATTGTCAAAGTTTTGAGTTGTAGAAACTCAAGATGGAGGATCTATTGGTGGATAAAGATCAGTGGATTGCGGTAGATCTGGGTACTAAACCAGTGGGAGTTTCTGATGAAGAATGGAAGAAGTTGGATTGGAAGGAAAAAAGCACAATATGATTGTGTGTCTTAGATTCAGTATTGTTGAATGTATCATGGGAAGCTACGACAAAGGCTTTATGGGACAAGTTACGGACTTTGTACCAATCTAAGTCTTTGGTGAATAAATTGTTCTTACGGAAAAAGATGTATAACCTAAGGATGAAAGATGGAGACTCGATGACAAAGCATCTAAACGAATTTAATATGGTGGTAAGTCAGTTAGCATCTGTTGATATTAAAATTTCAAATGAATATAAGTGCATCAGTTTGTTGTGTTCTGTACCAGATTCGTGGGATAGTCTATTTATTACAATAGGTAGCAATGCAACTGCCTTACAT
>APFE030857043.1:0-10028 GCA_000404065.3 Pinus taeda
ATCTGTGATAGTAGGATAAAACATAATTTGTCACCTTACATCCATCACAGAATCCCTGAAATAGAACAATATGCCAATTTAAATGAATGGAGGGAAGGGACATTGGTAGAACAAGATAGTGATAAAGTTGAAGTTGAAAATGTGATGAAATATTTGGAGAAGAGACTTGACGTGGACACCTTTGTACAGGTACCTACAGAGTCTTCCCAAAGGCCAGCACAGTAACCCAGTGCTCCCACATTAGAGTCTTCATAGAATCAAACACAGGAAACAAGTGCCCCTACATCTGGGCAACCACAAGCATCAAAACAGCCAGAGAGATCACGACAACCTGAAATATCTATAGTGTTAGCTCCACCACAACCACTGGTAGCTCAAAAAAACATGTGTGATCCTCCAGTACTACAAACTCCTCTAAATGAGGAAATAAACTTGAAAAGAGAAAGGGAAGTAGATACCCCTTCTAGTAGATCCATAGATCCATGCGTTGCTAAGAGGAAAAGGTTGAATCCTCATTCAGAGGAAGAATTCATTGGAGAGACTACAAAGAGCATGAGGAAGGAGGGGACAGATAGCTTACAGACTTTCCCAATAGGGGGGACACCCTCTAGTTCACACAGGTAGGAACTAGAAAGGCAACCCAACACAGAGGTTTCATCCTTCAAGTCTTCATCCAAGAAGATTATAGATATAAAGGGGAACTTTAAAGAGATCAAGACAAAAAATGAGCAGCTAAAGTCCCAAGCCTATGCTCAATACTTAAAAATGGCCCCCACAAACCAGACCAAAGTGAAGTCAGCCTTTGACATCAAAGAGGGTAAAATGTAGATGAGTTTCTTGAAGCCCACAGTGATGCAGCCAAAATCATTGGTAGATTATCCCAAAATTGATATTGAGGTTTTGGCTAAAGACATCCACCCTATCGACCAGATTGAACTACACAAGAAAATGGGTGAGATGGTCTATTCAACATTGATTAGCAAAGCAATGATGGCTCATAGATTGCAAAATTCATTGAGCAACACTATAGCCCAATTGCAACTAGACAAAGCCTCCTCACAGGTAAAGGATAATAGAATAACATCATTGGAAGAGTTAGTAATTGAGTTAGGTCATGATGGAAAGGATGTTAAGGTAGCCAAAAGTTTAATCAAGAAGAAGAATGAAGACATAGCTGCACTTAGAAAACAATTGAAATTTCCACCCCTCATACACCCTCAAATTGTTGAGATTATAGAGAAGAAAAATGAAGAAGAACTTATGGATTTGATCCTTAAGTTAAATGAGCAACTAAGGGAAACAAAGCAGCAATTGGAGAAAGCACTATAGTCAAGCCAAAGTGAGTCGACCATCTAGCACTAGACTGTAGTGCCTATAGTTTCAATAGCAATCCCTTCCACTATGGCAATTGTTTTAGCACCAAACATTCCTTTGGCAACAACTACACCAGTGGAAGCAACACGTACAACACAGGAAGGTACATCAACACAGAGCACAGAGGAATTAATTAAGTCAATGGAAAAAATGGAGCTCCACGTAACAGAGCTACAGAAGGTAAAAGAGAAGTTCACTACTTTGGAGGAGAAATATGATTTATCAAAGATAAATTATATAGAATAAAGAAGGAAAAATAAGAGCATGACAGAACAGATTAAAGCATTGGAGAAGGACCTGACTTTTGAAGGGCCTTTGATAGAGATCAGGAAAATATTGTGGACCAATATAATTGATTCCATCAATGATATTTGGTCATCCATTCAAGTTATTTTTTAACAAATTGATTTAGTAAAGCTTGCTCTTGAAGCAATTGAGAAGACCAGAGAAGATCTGGGTAGAAAACCTGAGGAAGCAATCAGATTAATCAATTTTCTGAACATTAAAAGTATGCAATAGTTAGAACAATTAGATATTGAGGATAGGACTGCTACCATCCTCGAACTGAAGAAAGTGTTGACCAAAAGGAATCTAATGCAAGGCCTAGAACGTAGATGTCAAAACATGCAGGAAGATATAGATGAGTTCATGAGAAAATTTGACATCCTAAGAATTAAAGGACTCCCAAGCCCTTTAGTCATCAATGATAGGCTAATTGTTTAGATTGATTACATTGATAAATTATATCAGCAGGCTAACAGTCAAGCTAGTTCATATCCAACCAAGGCATTACCAATAGGAAAAGTGTTGTACAATGGTTTAGAGAACCTCTTCTTCATTGAACATGAATTAGAGCACTTATTCATAGTCCAACCTAATTTTGTGAAATATAATGAGGTAGATGAAATTTACAGGAAGCTGATAAGAACAAAAATACCAAAGGATGAGTGGTGGACCAACATGACTAACATCCTATAAATTTCCATGACAAAAGTGAGGTAAATAGAAATATTTACCACAATAAATTTTGGTAAAAAGGATGAATTTTAGTGAACAGGTAAAGTATATTAGATACAAGTGAAAGAGTATCAGTTGAAAAGGTCAAATTAGATGGCCAACACAAAGTTACTAGGGTAACAACAAGATGCACATTCATAGAACATGCCTCCAGCTCCTTCAACAAAAATAGGGACATCAACAATTAGTTCACTATCTGTTTCTATATTTGAGACTATATGTCTCTATATTTGTGTGTAAAGATCTTCTATATTCCTAGAATAAATCTCATTTAGTTATGAGATATTTTGATGTAAATTTTGTATAAATACTTCTTTATTCGAATTATTAGAGGTGGATTATATAACATTTACGTAACTCTACACTATCAAGTGAAGAAAGCTTTGTACTCAAGTCTTGATTTTTTGCTGGAAAAGGAATAAAAGTTGAGGACATTTCATTAGATTCATGTGCAGTCTAATTTCAAAATAAATATTCTATCCTTGTGATTTATTTATTTTCTACATGTTTCTATGTTTCATGCATCTCAAAACTAAATGGTAAAATAGTCAAAGTATATCAGAATTAGCTTCATTGCTCTCTGCTATCAACAATATTCCATTTACATGTTTTCTTCTAAACTATTTCGGTAAAGGAATTCTTAATTTCTCCTCTATCCCTGTAGTTTTATTTAATAAGTCCCTAGTATAGGATTTTAAATTGCCTTATGCTGGTTGACCTATCTTCCGCTCTTCTTTCTAATCCTAACTTGAGGATTCTTAATTACCCTCTTGTTTTGAACAGAAATATCATCCATTTAAGCCATAAATTTGTTTTTACTCTATTATCCTGCCTGTTGAAATCCCACCTCAGCAATTTGACTTGATCCAGTGAATTCTCCCAGATTGACTCCATAGCCCAATGGCCTGAAGCCTAGTTTGCCCATTTCTTTCAGAATTCCACCAATCTCAAACAAAAAAGCCTTGAGCATTTATAACTAGCCTAAAATATTTTCAAATAAAGCTAAATAACAAAGAGAGAGTGCTCTCTCAGTACAGATTGACTAGTTTTTGTACTTAAAATATTAGTTTGTGGTTATCTCAGACTCCTTTCCTTCTTTCAATAACTTCTAAGGAAAATCTGAGTGACAACATAGGTTACGAGTACAAATATCCATTTTAATTTTACATTAATTTTAAAAATTAATTACCTTGCATGGGGTGCCCAAGGAGCCAATGAGAGGTGTGGGAGGTATGGCAACCTTCATATCATGCAATAGCCAAGAGGGATGTCTCCACCAACCCCCATGCCCCATTAATTCGAATTGTTACTATCAGGAGTTACTCCCATTATTATGTATGATAGTGATTAAATCATCTCTGACTCCTCCTATGTGAATTTAGAACTCAATAAGGTCAAAAGTAAGATTTGGGAAGCTTCTTGAAGGTGCATTGTACTATTACATGCTGGCCATAACACTCCATAATGGTATTTTCCATCTGATTCTATTTTGGCTAGTTCATTCTCCACTATTATATGTTGTGATTCCAATAATATAGCTTTGTATTTGGGGGCACAAGGCTTAGTTTCTGAGATATTTCCATGTGGTACTAGACTACCTTTGTTTTCTCCCATCCTCATTGATTTGGATTCTTCTTAGTATCCTATACATTTCACATTCTATTAAGTATTCCCTTTATGAGTATTTTGGTTTGTCAGTGCCCTTGATGAGGATTTAATTTTGTCTTGCTTGAAGGTTGGTTGGGAGAAGAGGAAAAATCATTGGCCTTGATACTCTTTTTTAGAGAAGTATTTGGCACAAAGGGTACTTTTTAGTGGTTTACTTATGACCTAGGAACTTGTGGGTAGCAATGTAGGTGGAACTATTCTATTGCACTTAGAGGTTAGAGGTGTTCAAAGGAGGCCTAGATCGTGTTGCAGCCTAGTTTTATAAATTCTTCATGTACAAAGAAATCATGTTATGTTCTTTCTTCGGACTAGTATCATAGTGGTTATTTGGGTAAGACTATTTTGTGAGATATTTGGTCTAATACTTAGTTCCATGACCATCTAGGTGGTGTTTTCTAATGGAACAAACCTCTTCAGTGGTTATCAATTGTTGACATCTAAAGAGTCTCTTAGTTTTGTTACTCAATCCTACTTTCATCCTTTAGGTGCATTGGGTTTTTCCACTTGAACTATTCACATCACTAGGGAGAGGGTTCATTCCCAAAGAGGAGCCTGTTATTAGGGTTCTTTTGGGAGATCTTGAGCTTGTGCTCAAGCTCAATCATCAGCTTATATTTTCAAATGTATTTTCTACTAGAACTCCAACAAGAGCTCCAAGAAGGTGAGGAATATGTCATCAATGAATGTGATTGTTTCACCGAATTCATAACAAATATTTGCATACTATCAATCTCTATTAGCATTTGTAAGTGCTCTTGTCCAGGGCGGTTCTTGATAGAAATGATGCCAAAAATGAAATTCCAATGATGATGGATGAGCTACAACTAGAATTTAAAGTAATGGATAAGTGTTTAGCGGATATTGAAGCTGTTTTATTACATGGAAAAGACTTGGCTCCTTTAGACAATCCATGTGATTAAGTGCCTATAGAGGAGGATGCTTCCACCTCTTCCTAGTTTCTACATGATATATTTTTCTTTTAATATTTATTGTTATAGTATGTCTCATGCAGCTATCGTAGATTATCTAAGTTTATCTATCTTTGTGGTTTTTGTAGTTTTTAAGCTAAATCAACGTAAAATCTTTGAGAACTTGGAATTCTTTTGGAATCTATATTTTATTTTAAACAACAATCCTCTTATAGAGTCGATGGTTTGGTTTTCCATATGAAAATCTAAAGGCATATAGAGAATTAAACAACGTGTAATCTAAATCTACCAATCAAATGTCTTTAATTTAAAAAAAATGACAATAATAAATAAATAAATTACTTATATCAAAAACATTTAAAAAATAGCCCCAAGGGTTATTTCAATTGGTCAATTCCTCATCGTTAAAGCATATTTGCTATTGAAAGGTCACAGGTTCAATTCTCTCGACACCATTGGAGTCAGACTTCGTGGTTGAGTCAGAAGGAAGTGATCCCTGGCTGGATTTCTTGGTACAAATATTTTGTGGATGTAAGAAGTCGCTATTCTCTAAGGTCCGGAAACCACATAAATAAAACTATATATATAATATATATATACATATATACTAAAATATATATATTATAATTATAAAAATATATAATAGATATATATATAATATATATACGAGTGATAAATAAAAATTCACTTTACAATATTCATAACATCTATTATTCTAAAATGCCATATTTAAATTTAATTAATAAATTTATAATCTTTTTAATATTTACAGTAATATTTTATTTTCCTAATCCATATATCTATCTATCTATCTTTATCCTTCTTATTTCAACATGTTTTTGGTTCATCAGAATATAGAAAGTAACATGGATGGATGATGGAGGAAGAGCTCGTTGATTTCTCTGTTGATCTGCTAGAATGGGTTTAGATTTTTTCCTCTCGACCTACGAGCTTGATGTTTCATGGGATTTCAAATGGGAAGTAGGCTACTGAGTTGTGGAATCCCACCAAGACTTAGGATGTGGTGGTTAATGTTGTAGATTCAAGAGAGATCTCTGATAGTACTACCCTAGATCCCTCTTTGCATAATGTTGCAGTATTTTAGTACCTTAGTTCCATTCTTCTTAATCCCTTGGATTTCCCTTTGGTTAAAATGATTTCCAACTCTCCCCTATCATCTCGAGTCTCATTCTTTTCCTAGGTTCCCCTTGGATATAAATTTGCCTAGTAATGCTATCCATGTTGACATCTCCCTACAACTTACCTGTGGTCCCTCAACTAACTTGGGATCTCCTAGTGATGGTTTCCTTAGCTATATTTTGTCATTGGATATGCTCAATGATGGTTGTACTCCCCCCATGAGACCATCATACCCCTTCCCCTTGAAAATGTAGGTCCTACATTTAACAAGCATTATATTAAAAGAAATATTAAAGAGCCTAGTTTGGTGCTTGATATGGACATCAAGTTTCACTATTTCTCCAAGATGGAAGAAATTTCTCTAATTGGCCATTTCACAAGAAAGCACATGTTAATGGATGTTCTCAATGTTTGGAAATAAGATAAGTTTTCCCCCTTGCTTGGCTAGCACCCCAACCGCATGCTTTTTGGCTAAGAGGTGGCTTGTTTAGATAACCCACTCTAGTGAGGACACACTCAAAATAATTTATAATCTTCTAGTATGATGAAGTATTTAAGGAATTTGGAAATAGTTTAGGGTTTTTATTATTATTTTTATATGTCATTTATGCAAATCATCTATATGGGTATGAAAAGAATTCTCATTGCAATAAGTTGTGTCAGGGGCCTTTTGGATGCCATCACAATTAAATCAAGGGTTGTATCCCATCGTCAGGTGTTGGATTACAAAGGCAGCAAATGACATTCCTATGGACATTTGGTAAATTAATTCCCTTTGGTAAAAAAAAAAAAAAAAAAAAAACTATGGGTTAAGAAACCTACCTGCCTTGTTGATATTGTTCTAGGATCTAATAGATACTTAGAAGGGGAAGATAACTCAGTTAAATTGGAGGAAAGTGTTGTTGTGGATTAGTAGCAAGCACAATGGTCACAGGAATATTTACCTCCCTCAAATGATATTTTATCTCCTCTTGCATCTACCTTTGAGGGCCCACCCTCTCAAGATATGAATATTTCTCTCCCCCTTCCCCCCTCAAATGATACAAATTATTTTGTGGTTTTCTCTTCTATTGATATGATTCACTCTCCCCTTTTAGATTCCCATTTTTATTTGGGTGATCTCCCCCTAAATCCTTTTAGTCCTTTGGTCATATTAAACTTCTCCCTTGCTTCCCCTCTTTTATTTTTTTACCCTTCCCACCTTGTTCCTTCCCTCCTCTAATATTTCCTCCATCTCCTCCAGAATTGACTCTCATTTCTTGAGACCTACACCTCACCTGGAGCAACCCTATAACCTGAGATCCATTATTTTCCTAGTTATGGTTGAGATATCAATATATCTACTTCTAATTTCACATCACTCCATTCATGGGTTAGGTCTTCTGGATGGTGACCCCCTTAAAATATCAAAACAAGTGTGAAATCCTTCCTTTAATTAGTATGAAATCGAGCTATCAACGAAGTAAAATATGGAAAATAGGGTTCTATTATTGGGGCACTTAGATAATTGATTCCCTCTTAGGTTTCTTGATGAGATTTATATCTCTCATTATGAGGGGACTATCCCCACCCTCAAAAAGGCTAGAAGTGATATGACTAGTCAATGTTCATTCCCATCACAGTAATTTTCCCTATTAATTAATTTCACAATGGAGGATGAAGTAGCATATCCAACCCCATAGACTATAGTTAATGATAATGGGGGAAACCAATTATCCTATATTTGAGGGAAATATTGGGCAAATTTGGGGTAGTTGGGATTAAAATTATAACCCATTCTCACTAAAATAAGGAAAAGAACCCCCATAAGGAATCTATAAATATGAGATGAAATCATTCAATCATCATTGATTTAGATTGGAATATCTCTATTTCTCTTGAATTGTGATATGAGGTTTTTACGAACCCTTTTCCCTTGATTAGTTTATGTGGAGATTATCCTACCCTGGCTTTTCTCCTTCCCTTTCTCTATCCTATTGAAGCATAAATTTATAAGGAAATTATTATATGGCTTTGCAAAGGAATGACATAATTCAATGAGATTATTTTATGTGGCACCAAGGATCTTTTCCTAAACTAGTTAGTTAGTGGATAACCTAAGACAAGTGAAGAGAAGTTCTTTGTGCTCTTGCTAAGGAGAAACTAAACTGATTAAGATTGCTTCTATGGAACTTGACTATAACTATTCATGGACATAAGCCTCTACTTGGCTAAGAAAATATCCCTTCTATGGTTGAAATGGGGAAATTTTGGAGTTCTTTGAAATTAATTGAAGAGTGGAGGATAACAAAGGAACTTGGGTCAAGGAAGTGGCCTCATTATAATATTCATTTGTGAAAATATAGGTATATTAAGGTTTTATGAGTATAATAGTTTCATTTTAGGGAAACGACACCCTTACTGAGTTTAAGAGCCTAATCTATGGAATCTAGGAAGCATCTGGTCACTTCCTAAGGTAGTAGGTCAATCCCATATGGGAACAAATGGACTATGACCATTTACTTATAGGGACGGAGGTGAAATGAGGAAGGAATCAATTAAAAAGGAGATTCGTCACTAATCTCGCTAGGGAAACAAGATTTGAGTCACCTGTCGAAGAAACTAATGATTTTAGGTTCATTGAGTTAGTGAATGGGCTACATGATATAGTAGTTGTTATAATAGAATCTAATAAGATAAGGTTATAGTAACCGTTGAAAACTGGTTATTGTATAATAGGATTGTTAGTGATAATTGTAATCATTAAATATTTGGAATTGTATTGGTGGATCATTTTATTGCTAATGTTTATGTGGAAGACTACCATTGTTACAGAATCAGAATTGTTGGTGTGATAACGAGGATCAGTTGTTAAACTAAAATGTTGTGAGTTATTTATGTGTTATGGAATTTACTATTCAATTAAATTGTTTTGTATTCTATATCACCTCTGTCTTAAGTTGAAAGGAATTATGTGAGGAAAGAAAGACAATTTATCTTCCAACCCTATAATTGTAAGGGAAAAAATTCCCTGGGACACTAGACTCACATTATATTCATACAATAAACTATGATGGATGGCTCAAAGGCTTCCAAAATACTTTCGAGGATCCTCCCCTCATGGTCCTTCATATATATTCATGTGTTTGGACATTTTGGGGCTCTAATCATAGGTTTAAATCCCAATCTTCTTCGTCTTCTGGCTTGGTCTATTAATTCTAGATTGTTACTGGGAATAGTGTCCACTCAGATGCTTCTATTCCCACTAAGACTGGTAGCTATCTTAGAAACAAACAAGTAAAGTCTACTCTCGCTTTCCCTTATGAAAATAGATAAGAGTGAAATAAAGGAGACCAACCTTAGTCTTGCGCTTAATTTCCTCCCCTTCCTGATAGAGCTTTGCTGCTTCTTCTTCGTCTGCCTAGCTTGAAGAGCACCTATGGTATCACAGTAACATACTACTATCGAAGAACAAAGATCTATATTCATAAATAACACAGGACCAGATGTGTGTTAACCATACAAATGCATATATAACTAAACATACAAGAATATGGAGGAAAACTTGAATAGCTTTATTAAGATGAAAAGTAGCAAGAGGATTGCAACCATATGTTCTGACCCAGCATCATCCTCCCACAAGAAAGCCCTTCTTCACCTCAAGTAAAGCTTAGATCACCCAACACTATGAATGTACACCAGAAAACCAACAACACTTCTCTATAAGATACAAAATTCCAGCCCCTAGATCTCTGTGATGAGGGATCCATATATAGATGACTTTAGGGAGGTGAGTCATCTTCTGGGGTCTTGATTAGTGTCCTTTCCTTGATAGTTCCTGCTTCCACTTGGAGAATGATGATCTCTTACTCATCCCTGGTCGAAAACAGAGAGGCAAGTGTCAGAGGGGAAGCTTCTGGA
>APFE030857053.1:0-119875 GCA_000404065.3 Pinus taeda
ATCAACTTGACCTCCATTAGCACTTATGATAGCTAGAACTAGTTAAATTGATAATAACTCAAATTAATTGAAATAAATGGCTGCAAATTAGCAATCAATCATGTAGAACTAAACTCAAGCTTCCCCAACCCAAATTTACCGAGTTAACTGAGTGAAAAGTGCCATGTCACCTCAGTTAACTACCTCCAAGTATTTTGCTGAAATAGAAATTAGAATTTTAATCTAGTTTGACCAAGGAAAATCTAAAACTAGATTTTCTTTCTACATTTTCAACAATAAACACAAGTTAAAGTGGATCTATTTGGGATTTATTATTATCTTAGATTTTTCATAATTTTTCATTTTTACAATGCTCAATTTTGTCTTTAATTTACACAATTCATTCATAGAAGGCTCTAAACACATCTCAATACTCTCAGTGTAATTATGGTGAACATTTTTTATAACATGTTTTTTTTTTTAGTCTTACATTACAGTACACATCTTATCTATATTGGGTTGTAAATACAACTCATTATTCTCATTGCAATGATAGGTAGAATATTCACCCTTTAAGTACAATTAGATAATAAATAATTTTTCCCAAACACATTTTATAATTTAATGGTCAAAACATATATGTGACATTGCATACGAAGGTAGAGTAAGAGTGACTTTTCTTATCCATTTTTCAAAATGATTTTGGTCAAATACATGTCTTATAAAAATTAAGAAACTTCTAAACTTTATAAATATATTTTCTAAATGCGAATATGAGTTACAAGATAGAAATAAACATTCGTGGTTCATTTATATATGGGAGCATTGATGCTTCATCTATTACAAATAAAACCATTGTTTTGAAAAAGGATACTCGAGAACCTACATCTATTGACCTTGTAGTGCACCTATATTAACAAAGTGCAATGGTGCTATATTTTGTTATAGAGTACCATATGCCAAAGCACATCACCTAGTGGCAAGTTGAAGGTAGTGCATGTGTGCGAATGATGCATTGGTGGACCATGTTCATATTATTGCATTGGAAAAGCAAGTCCCCGTGCAATCCTAAATCCTTCCCCATCATCCTAAAACCTCCTCAAAGTCTCCATACAATAATTTTCCTTGCCCATCAACCTAATACTTCTTCAAAGTATGAAAAAAGTATTTTTTTAAAACATGTTCCAAAATCTCTACTTCTAATAATGGAAGTTTTAGCATATGCCTTCTAAAAATTATGGCATATTCATTAACCATAAAAAACCTCCATAAAACCTTAATTCGTAGAAGTGATTATTTCAATTTTGTGTATAGTGCACAACCATCCATGAGACCAATTAAGGAAACAATGGGACCACATCATGGATGATATTGAGCATATGATTGAAGGATGAGGGCTACCTCCAAAGCACAAAGACCCTCCCCTCAATACAATATTAGTTCCTACAACATCTTGATCTATTCACTCATTCCAACAACAACTTGGCTAGTTGGCCTAATTTCCACTTATTACATCATACATAAAATGGGGTATAACTAAAATGACTATGAGAATAATTTTTGTCGACATTTGTATACTTATAATTAATAAACCATAAAAAGCATAAGAATGTTAGCACTCAACACATATCACAATAAGGAAATAAAAGTATTAAAAATGTCAAACCATCAACCATAATACACACCAATGTTTATAGTTAGAATTTGAGTGTCGGGAGAAAACTCATTGTCCAACTAATAATGTCTACATCATATATTGAATATTATACATGTAAAAATAGTCTTGAAATCCCCAAGGGTTAGTTAAGCTAATTGAACCATCTACACAAGGAATATTTCGGACATGGATGCCA
This sequence comes from Pinus taeda, assembly GCA_000404065.3. Taxonomy (NCBI): domain Eukaryota; kingdom Viridiplantae; phylum Streptophyta; class Pinopsida; order Pinales; family Pinaceae; genus Pinus; species Pinus taeda. Next base: position 1,833 of record APFE030857053.1, read on the forward strand.
TAGGTCAGAAATTTAAATCTAGTCAAGCCCCTTGAGGCTACTAGTCATTATTGTGGCTAGCAATTAAATTTCACTCCATTTGGAAATTTAGGGGAAGAGGGGTGGATCCATAATGTTTTACCTACGAAGAAAAATGTAAAACAAGTTTGGCACCATGAACAAACTATGCTTACCCACGATAATCATAAAAATCATTATATAACCCACAACCTCTATAAAACCTTAATTGAAACTTCTTATATACTCTGCTCAACTAACCTTACACTATTTTCCTTATTCATTAATGACATTCCATATACTTATACACATTAAAAGTATTACACTACATGGACCGAATTCATTTCAATCACTGTACAATGGAACAAAATATAATATAAGAGGGGGTACATCCATATTAGTAACATAGAAAAAAATAAAAATGACCAATATACTTCATACAATGTTGAAATAGATTCAATTTATACTATGTAGAAAGTTATTTATTAAATCACCTTAGCCTAAAGCACTTGTTGACATGGGGTACACTAATAAAGCATTAAGTGGAATGATCACTTTCAAACATATGTTTTTGAGAAGATAATGTTATTACATATTCTTTATCTCAATAGGATGAATTTCCCACATTCAACTCCATGTCAAATAGTGAATCTACTTGGGTTGCAAGAGCTCCTCACATACTACATAGTGAATCCTCCTATAATTAAGTCTAATTAAGTCTTAATGGGACATTATTGATAACAACAAGGCCCAACCTTTAACTATTAGGAATGGCGTTATTGTAGTTAAGAATCATATCAATTCACGACATGGTTCTCCTATTAATGAATATGATTTTTAACATGGACACGCGTATAACATTATTGGGTTTCCATAAAATTGATAAAAACATCCTCCTACTTTTAGAACAAATCAAGTCTAATATTGGTTTTTTTGTCTTGAAAAAACCAAAATTAGAATAGATAATTCTCTAATTTATAGTACCCTTATTTTAGACTAGGGCACTTGTTAATATTTTCCATTCTAGAATAACCAAAATATTTGTGTTAATATACTATTTTAGAGACTAGATATTGGCTCAAATAAGGTAGAGATAGTTCCTTACCTTGTCTTTCTCTAGCTTGATTCCATCCTCAGCTAGAAGTGGTAAGAGTTAGCTATTGACTTAATCATCCATTTTCCACTCTCTGAGGTAAGTATGCTATCTTTATGGTAGTCAATTATTTAACCAAGTATGCCCACTCATTCCCTTAACTACCAAGTTCACAACTTCAAGGTCACTAATTTATTCTTTAAGCATGTTTATGAGCTACATGGAATCTTATAGTACATAATTATTGACAAATATCCCAAGCGTGTTGATCATTTATGGAAAAACATTTTCAAATTAGAAGAATCCACTTTTAATATGACTATTACATATCATCCTCAAAAACATTGGAAATCACAAGAAATTAAGAAGTTCTTGAAAAGATATCTTTGGATGTATAAATGGGTGAAGTAAGAAAAAAGGATAAGGTGGCTGCATCTTGCATAATGTTGGTATAATACTAGTTATTATTCTTCCACCAAAATGACCCCTTTTAAGAAATTATATAACTATGCACTAAAATCAACCAATCATTGGGCCATTCAAAGGATTAGATTCCATGCTATGATAGAATATTTATAGTGATGGTTATGGTCTTCATTTGACTATAGGCATACAAGTAGACAAATATCCAATGACATGTGATGAACACACTTAAAACTTGATTCAATGGCCCATAAGAGTGAAAGAATAAGTTATGGAGAATTTTATTTAGTTGATATTCCCAACAAGGGGAGAATTCATGATGTCTTTTGAGTCCTTGACTTAAAAATGGGTTGGGAAAAGAAGAGGTCACCTAAAAAAAGTTCCCCTCATGTATGACAAGTGAGATCATACTAGATCCTGAGAGCATTCTTTAGGTGAAAGTGAGAAATCTATGTAACATGAAAAGTATAGACTATCGAATGTAAAATAGAGAGTCTTCTAGAAGAACAAGACTCATCTTGTACCGACACACCTCTCCTCTCTAAGTAATCGCCAAATTCTAAAAAAAACACTTTATATTTTCATGTTTTAGATATAATCGTGCTTTAGTTCACATGGTTGAAGTAATTATTTTTGGAATAAGTGATCTTGAGTTTGTCAATTGAGTTTAGCTTGGGTGGTGAAGAGGAGAAGTTGTTATCCTCCTCATCCAAGCTCAAATTTTATTGTGACACATTTACTCCTTTTGGTTGATTAGTGTTGGAAAGGTACTAGCAATCTCTCTCTTGCTTAAATGCTTATGGTGGGACAATATGTGTCCAAACATTTCTGGAAGCCCAATGAACAAGCTTGAGTGTTGTGAATTACATGTAGGAGGTGCCATTGTTTGGTTTTCGGGTTAGCTATCTCTATAATGTACTTATAATGTACTTGATGTCGTGGACTTCATTCAATGTCCCCACTAGGTCAAATTTACACCACTTGATTTACAATTGGTACCATCCTTAGAATGAAGGGAAGTGCCTAAGAGTCCCCCAAGGAAACATATTCTTAGGGTAAAAAAAGTAGTTTTTGAGTTAAAATCCCTTTTTCTATTCTTTAAATGAATTAAATCATAAAGTATGCCCCTCTTTTCTTTACATGCACTCTTCTGAAACCAATTCAAAGGCCAAATTATAAATTTAGCTTCAACATTTGAGTGATAAGATGATGTAACAAGATCTATGTGCATGCTTCTTCTTTTCAAGCTATTATACCACCTATTTTGGAGTTCAATTAGGGAAAATGCCTCTTTTCATTTATTTGGCAAGGTTTGGGTATTTGCATTTATTGCTTGATTTTTTAGCATTGAGGGAGAAGCTTTATATAAGGCCAAGGGTACGTTGTGTAGCTAACCACAACATATGTAGTAGTTATGAGTATATATGTGTGTGACCTAATTGTGTGCATGGTTATGGTTTTATACTAATGTTATATTTGTGGAAAGCACATAGCAATACCCTAATGACTTTATTAGTGGTCGGGGTTGGACACCATTATGACTATAAATAGAGGCTTCTCACATCTCATATATATCTTTTAATATAAACAATATATTACTCATGTTGTTTAGATACATTACCTAACTTTACAAGTGCAATCCTTCCCCCACCATACAAAAATTTTAGGAGCTAAATTTCTCACATGGTCTAACTTTCAATGTTTTTTTCCAAAAAACAATATTGCTAATTTCCATTTTTTGAAAAATATTTTTCCCTATTCCTATATGATAAAATAATTTAAGTCTAATAATTGCCAAAATTTTCTTGACACTATAAAATCCTAAGAATTGTGAATACTTTTATACAGATTTTTCCAAACATTGTAGGGTTGCCATTTTAAGAAATCAAAAGTTTTGCCAAAGTTTTTTAAACTTTAAGATAAATATGGATCCTTATATATGTCTAGCATCCACTCTTTTGCTTGCCTTTGGCTCTTATGCCTACTTTGTACTTTGGTTTTTCCAATTGTAGTAGTTAGTTCCTATTTTCTATTTTGCTTAGTATTTTATGACTTGATTGAGGAAACAATATCTACTTGTCTCTTGAGGAAACACTCTCTCCACCCTATTTTTATTTTGAAACTTAACGCAATGCCTAATAGATATACATATTATTATACAACATTAAGACATGGTATCCAACTTAATTTAAATTGACAAAAACAAAATTCAAAGATTAAGATAGATTTTTATGTCGACTTGAAATGATTAATTTTAATTCACATTAAATTGTACAATAGACCTTCCACTCTATTTTTATTTTGATACTTAATGCAGTGACATATTATTATACAACATTAAGACATAGTATCCAACTCAATTTAAGTTAACAAAAACAAAATTCAAAATTTAAGATAGATTATTGCATCCACTTGAAGTGGCTCAATTTAATTGCTCAATTTAATTCACATTGGGCTGTACAATGGACTTCTTTTTAAATTGATGGAAAGAAATTGGAAGTTTTTAATTTAACTCAGCGTTCTTGTTTATAAAACCCACATGGAAAATTCCCAAATTAATCTCTCGATGCTTACAGTAAAATTGTCAAATTAGAAAAGAACCTTAATTTGACCTATTTGGACCAAAATGCACATCTCTGCCTCATTAAATCTCTATTTTTTTTTTTAAATGTTCAAGTTGTTAAGCGTTCTTGCATCATTCCTTACGTGACTACATTGTTAAGATAATAACTATCATGCAAAAGACACATTAGAGGAAAAAACATACTTCCATCATCGAAGGAAAACAACATAAAGGCCTTCTAAGTGGTATCAGTGTTTCTTCGAATGAGTGGTGAGATCATCGAGATAAATTAACGTGGTAGATATGGCATGGCACGTTGGAAAGTTGCACCAATGTTTTTTAACCCAAAAGGTATAACATGATAAGTGAAGGTCCTTCAAAAGGTTGTGAAAGCAGTATTGTAATTAGATTCCTAACAATGCTCATATTTCCAAAGCAGTATTGTAATTAGATTCCTAACAATATTCATATTCCCAAAGCTGTCTTGTAATTATATTCCTAACAATACTCATATTTCCAATTATCCAGAATTAACCCATTTCGAAGATCTAGGTTTATCAAAATAATGTTATATTTGATTTTACGCTTTTCATGAAATGGAAGTCATTTTCACCCTGCATCCCGAGAATGGGTTGACTAAAATGGAACTATGAAAATTGTTATGTTCATGAGATAACACTTTATTGTACTACTTTGTTTCTTACCTTATGGGCTACTTCTCATATCAATTAAAGTACTTTTGTTTTATTAAAAGTATGACTAAATTCCAATACCTTATGTGATGCATGTAGGTATTTTATTTATTTATTAATAGATATTACAAAATGTAAGTCATTGTACCTAGAGGTGGTGGCATAAACACTTGCTAACATTAACTTGAAGGACAAAGTTGAATGAAGTTGCATAAAAGTGTGGAAAATATAGTGAAGGAAGGGCTTCTCGCTTTTGCCTTAGCTAGTAAAGACCTTGAATTGTGTTTCTCAAGTAGGAATGCAAATTCATAAGATAGGATTTAGTTTTGATGAGTTGATTACTAGTTCACTGGAATGGTCATCAGTAGATTGCATGCGTAGTGTTGGAGCTTTAGTTCGTTGGAGTCTTCTTTAGTTTGAATAAAATATGAAGTGGCAGTATCAAGTTCAAGTTAGGACGAGTTAAGACTTTAGAGACAAGTGAAGAAAGGATGAGTTAAGTCCTTAGTTAACTCGGTTCTCAACTAGAGGAAATCAAGGAGCAACTCGAGCTAGTTAACTAAGAGCTAGTCAAAGTGTAACTAAGACTTGCCTCAATTAACTAGCAAAAGGAACTCGTTCAACTAGTGTGAACAACCATTCAGAGTTGGCCTCTCTGCATGGATTGAAATTCTATTAAGGTAAGAGAAGCGCGAACACAAAAGGGTGATGATTCTTTGTTGATTGCCAATGCACAATAGTTGAGGAGTGAAGATTAGGAATCCAAGGAGCAAGTTGAGATTACTTTCAACAGTAAGCAATTGTGTATGCAAGTCGAGATCAATAGGCAAGGCAAAGAGTAGTTATCAAGGAGTAGGCCGAGAGTAATTGTAGAGCAAAGATAAGTTTCTCAATTGTTATTTTCTAGTTGCAATAGCAACATATTATATTTGTAAAATATCTATTTTCTCAAAGAAAAATCAATAAAATGTCACAACGACGAATTAAGGTTTTCCCATTTGGGTCTCCTGGGTAAAACATTGGCTTCAATTTTGTGTGAATGTTTTTTCATCACAAGTATTTTTTCAGTGCTTATTGAATGTTAACCCAACTTTGGATCTTGGTGAAAGTTAAACTTGGTTTCAATTTTCAATTGCCTTGTTTTTTAGTAGATTCATCTAACTAGTTGCAAAGTTTCAAGATAATTAACATGGCATTAGAGCCACACTCTATATAAAAACCAACACCAAGAATTTTTTTAGTCTGTGAAGAGTGCAATTCAGTCAGTGGGCTTGCGCTAGAGTTTGAAGAGAATTGTTTTGGATATCAAGATTTGGATAACAACACTTTGTTCCAAGGACTAAGCATAGATCACAATTTAGAGGGAGCCTCTAATTTCTGCTCATGGGAGGAGTGGATTTCAACGGTCTTGGAAGATAATGGGGTGCTATAATTTGCGAAGAAACCACAAAATGCACCTACAAATTCCCAACCACTGATCTAGTATAATAAGAATGACACTAAGGCCAAGAGGATCATGCTTGAGGGGGTCAAAAACTATATTATCCATCCTATCCATGGGAAGATGACAACAAATGATATGCAGAAAGTCATCTTGGCTTTGTATCATGGATCCAATGATGCCAAGAATCTTGCCTTAATTCTCCCATTTCTATGGTACCCCTTCCAAGTAGTCTAGTCACTTCCTTTGATTGGAATCGACTGGCAAGATTCCGCCTTCCTTCCTATGTGACTTTCTAGATCAGAGTGGGAGGATTTTCCTCTTGTCTTGATGGAATAAGTTGATTGCCCCCAAGCTCATTTGAATCTAAAGAAATAAAAAGAACCTGAGTTGTATCATATTCATTCTCTTAGAGAAAGGTACGATTTACTGAAGGTGAAATCGGGTCAACTATTACCTCAACCTATTGATTTGTGTCGGGTATAGACTCATAGGATTCACTTTTAGAGAGAGCGGGTTTGACCGGTGGTTGATCTGATTCAATCAATTCATCAACTAGTGAAGGATTTAGGGAGAGTTTCCTATAACCATATGGAAGCCGTTGCGGTGAAGCAGGACGGTTATCCAAAACTTTTTTGGCTTCATCCAGATAGGGACAAAGGTAAATGGGTTGATTCCCTTCACATAACCTACATGGAAACTTATCTTTTCCCTTCTTTCCATGATATTTTCTGCCACTAATTGATGGTGTGTCACCAACATGATCTCCAGAAGTTGATGGCACAGGATGATGTGAACGGGAAGACCATTCTTCTAAGATTTGAGGAATATCAGGACAATTTCGAAGAAGATGGTCTCCCACACAAAGTTTGCATGGATATCAAACTTTGTGAAGCTTGATGGACAGTTTCTCATCTGATGTTGCATTCAAAGCAATGGTTGCTTCACTTTCCCTCTGCTGAACTTGCTTATTCTTCTTCTTCTTCCTTTTCTTCTTCTTCTAAGCCACCTGGTTACTTGTACCAATACTTTCACCAGGTGAAGAGGAAGAAGGGGAGGAAGAAACAATGGAGGAAGAAGGAAAAGTGTCAACCTTTGGATCAACTAGAGGTTGATGTTGTCTAGTTGGAGGTGTACTTGATTGTGAATAAATCATGACATTTTGAACCAAGGAGGTTGAAAACAACCATACTAGCAAGCCAATGGTAAATCCCGGAAGGGACAATGTAGCCATATATGGATCACCAATATTTCTAAATGGAGGAAAAGGACTAGGATTTCCATAAAAAGGAATTCCTTGATTGGTGGACTCTGGATTTGTCGCCATATGTTTCAACCTAAGATCGATTATGAAATAAGCGAGGAGGATGTTATCCACAGTCAATTAATTTTTATGACACTGGAACATAACTTTGCTTTTTCATTTTTAAAGAGTCGAGAAAAAGCAAAAGATGAGTCCAGTCACTTTCGATATTTAATGAGCCTGAAAGGAAAAGTGCTCAGATGAACCTTTTCTTTTAAGGAGTCAAAAAGGAACGAAAGTGACTACTTTGGAGATTCTAGACAGGAGGGTTTACCAGGCAAATAACAAAACTGCAAAATACACCTTGGTGGTAAATGAAAGGGAAATTACCAAGGATTTATCGTACGGTAGTCAATCTTCCTGAATGTTGTGTTCAGTGCATTGCGATCGGTAAGGCAGCAAACTTGGCTTCCTAGGGATAAAGGATTTCAACCTATTGGGGTCTCCCACTATATACGCGACGGTACAAGGAGCACAAGTCCGTACTAGCACTTATCAGATCAAAGAGGAGGAATCACCCAACCTTCAGTGAAAACGATATCCACTAGGTTTAAAGATGATGGAACACGTCTCTAGCCTAGACCTCTAGATGTTTTTCGTTAAGTTCCAAAACGTTGTTAGATTAATTGATGCTTATTTTAAGTTTATCTTGTTTAGAAATTTGCCTTTGAAGGTTCACCACGAGATGTTTTCTGAAATTCCTAAGAATGCAACTAGAATGAGAAGCACTCCTTCCATTCAATTTAACAATGAAAGTCCTAGCTACTAGGGGTAGAGCAAACAAGTACTTTTGATCAATCAATAAAGAGCACAAACTAGGTGCAATTCCCTAAACCATTCCTTTCAAGCATACACAAACTATTTTTAACGCAAAATGCATGTATTTCTTTTCAGTTTCTCTTAATGTGAATGATGCAATAAGAAAAACTAATGCAAAAACGATTCAAAACTCTTTTCATAAAAAATGGCGATTTGTGACAATTTCTCTTAAATGGAAAGGAAGACTAAACAACACTTTCAACTTTAAAGAAATGAATGTTTTTGACACTTTAAATGAAAATAAAAATAAAATGCACAAAATAGATCAATTGATTAGCTATGAAGGAGTACTTTATGACACTTCTCTTTCTGAAGAAAATGATGATTTTATGACACTTTTCTACTGAAGGAACAATCGATCAAAACTGCTTTTCAACAATGGATTACAAATGACAAAACAAATACATAAAAAAAAATTCACAAATCTTAGTCTAAACAGGGCCAAATTAAAGAGATGAAGGCTCGTTTCAGAGATGAGACATCATTCATATTCAACAATCAATTCAATCAAAGATGAAAATTGACAAAAAATTCAGTTCCTAGATGGGAAAAATGATATTTAAGAGATTAGCGCAGGCTGTGGTGATAGACAGTGCACATAATCGCTCTGTACCAATGCGGCAACTGTAATGCATTGTAGGTCTCAGTTAAGGATAGTGCGATGATTACAGTGAGCAATTTTGAAGGTGTTTTTGCCTCAAATTTGATTCAATTTTCAATGGATTAGAATTGAATTCAATGAACGATAGCAAGTAAAATATATTGGAATGTTCTACGAGGCTACTTAGCTACTAAGAATGGAAAACGATCTCTCCCCAGCTAAGTCGGCAATTTTTTTCAGGAAAATTTATTTTTTCTACAAATGCCTAACCCTCTAGATCTAGTAGTTGATCTAGAAACAACAGTCAAAGCAATCTTAATTTTTCCTATAAACAATAGATAAGATAAAGGACAGAGAAACTACCTATAAATTCCGCTTGTTCCTTATCTCCCTTAACGGATTTCGCTGCTCCTTCCTGTACTTAAATCGCTTGAGAAGTACCTGCACAACTTACAGAAACAAAAACCCGTCAAAGAAAATAATCTATTTTTCATAAATGGCATAGAATCGAAAGTATGATATACACATGAATGCATTCAATATAAACACAAACATAAAGGAAAAAATCTCGAAAACTTTATTGATAAGAGGAAAGATTACAACCAACACAAGTTCGATCCAGTGTCATCCTTCCAATTCAATCCTTCTTCACCTAATGAAAAGCAATACATTCAAACAATTTCACAATACTTGCACTCAATACTAATCTCATACCACCACCATCTCCTTGCAACTTAATATTTTTCAGTCCAGATCTCTTAGATGAGTGATCTATTTATAGATGAGTGGAGGAGGTTGTGTCATCAATGATGATGATGAATGCATTTCTATTTTTAGAAATTAGTTCCATGAAATAGGGGATAGGAGGTTGATATTTTCTAATTCCTTTTGTAATCCAAGGGCGAACTCATAGGGCACGTGGCACTTGAGAAACTTTTAGAGGCTTCCAGTGGATACATAATCTTCAAAACCTCATGGATATTCGCCCAAGTTCACTCATCGCGGGCTAAAGAGGGACTAAGTGAGATGCATAACACTTAGTTAGTGTAGCTACTGCAATGCATTGCAGCCTGATAGAAGGCTTCCTACACCGATCTCCTTAGGAGTACTTTTTGGATGCTTTCTGTGATGGAACTTCTTTGTGAGTAAGGCATTCTGATGACTAACCTCTTTAGGGCATGTAACAACTATATTAGGGGTTGATGAACCCTAATAACATTGACCTATAAGTTGAGGTTGATATGTCCAAATAAATCTGTAACACATGCACCATATATACAACTCATAAAATTATATAAAAATAAGTACATTTTCACTGCACTCTAGTCTCAATTGGGTCTTTCTCAAATCGATATGCATGAGTTTCTGATGAGGGAATATTCAATTAATTGGTGTAGCACTAGTTGAGTACACTAATGCATCAACTAATTGTTAACTCGCTCTTAGTTCCTCAAATGGTTTGGAACTAATTTAATCAGACTTAACCCAGTAAGTTGAGTTAACTAATTACCACTCATACTTAACTCATTCTGAACCCCTATAATATAGGGAGAACATATACATGACTTCAGAAATACTTTCAACTCGAAATTCCTAAGTTAATTAAACTTAATTAACTATTTACAAGTTGTGATGATAAAATAATTACAATTTAATTCAAGGACAAATTAAATCAGAATTTTTGGATTCTATTTTTAACATTTCTTGTTTCTATTTTCAACACTCTCTCTCAACAAGAAAGGAATTCAACATGATCATGATCCTGAACCTTTGGAATGTTCTACATGCAACACTTCTCTCGAGTGTTGAAGCTCCAACAACTCCAGAAACAAAAAAACATCCAACCTGAATCAGAATGATGCCTTTGTCATCAAAATCTCTGACTACTATTTCCTCTGTCAACTGAAAAATTTGCACTTCTATTGACTCTACCTTTCTACACTTTTTGTCAATCCTCTCTATGCTCTTCATTATATGACTACTCTAGCCTCTGTCACTTTGATCTATGACTGCAACAATCCCACTGATTCCTCCCGCTACTGTGTACTTTGGGCTCCCATAGCAAGGTACGATCCATGAGATAAAACCACTTAATGTACCTTGCCCAATTTCATCCCTCTTGGGACTATCACTTCAAATCGCCCCACCACTCACCTAGAGGTATGGCTACATGTGATGCCTCTGCCCACTTGGCTCGAAATTCCCACCCACTAGAGGTCTCTACATGACTGGATGCCTCCACTAAGTCTCCTCTCGGCTTCTCCAATTATGGCTGCTCCACAATTGTCTGAGACAGCTTTTGAGACTCTTTACCTGCTTGAGTGGATCTCTCCACTTGGTCTCCTCTCACCTTCTCTAGCTGTGGATGCTCTACAACTTCCTGAAGTTGCTTCTGAGGCTTCTCCATGGGCTACATTTTGAGAGGTAATTTACTCTCTCTCTCAACCACCAAGTCTCTAACCTTTTCCTTCCTCCTCAAGGCTTTGCATGCATCTTGAACCTCAAGAGCATACATGTTCTTGACCTGTGCACTGATCTTTTTCACCTGTCCCATGGTAATGTTTCTAAGGAAAACTTTTCCCTTACTAAAAACCACATCATAGCCATAGTCTTCCAATACCACGACTCAAGATAATTCTTTAGTCTTGGAACATACATCACATCTGTGATCCTGAGAGGGGAGACATACTCCCTTTGAAAGGTAATCGTACCAATCCTGGTAGCTCTATGCCTCTCATCGTCTCCAAAATCTATGCTCTGCTTGAGGTTTTTCTCCTCAAAATCACTAAAGAGATCTCTATTCCCCGTCATATGGAATGAGGCACCACTGTCAAGATACCACACACTTCCCATGACAGTGTTGGCCATGAATGTAATGAGATAAATCAAGTTCGAATTGTGAAGCTAGAGCTTCAACTGTTGCTGCTACTGTCGGCTCCTTCTTGCTTTCTTTCTTTTGTGGGAAGTTCAGAATAGTTCCCGTGCTTGTGACAATGAAAACAATTGAATTTCGTCAAGTCCATATTCTTTCTTTCCTCCTTGACTTGGGACTTATTTCCCTTGGCCCACTTTGCCTTATTCACTAAGGCACAAGCCTTTTCCACTTCCTTAGAAGAGGTCCCATCTCTAGTGTTCCTCCTGATCTCCTCTTGCATCAAATTCGACCACAGTCGTTCCCAATCTAGAAGCTTCTCCTGACCATTGATAGAGTCCTAATAACTTTGCCAATGCTTTGGGAGTCTAAGAAGAGCAAGGTCACCATATCTTCCTTTGTCCCATCGTCACATAATTTTCTATAAAAAGAGATGATTTTAAATCAATGATATCTCCCTCATCCGAACTCTGATTGGACGGATTTTTTTTTTGAATTTGGGTATTTTTTGAAAAAAACCAAAATTTCTATTTGTTTCTGAAAATTTTTCACAAAAAATTTGAGATCTTCTCTGCAAACTTGTGACCCAAAGCTCAAAACTTCGAAATCTCCCATAATATACTATTCTCAGCTCCGATACCATGTAGAACTCCTGTAGATTCACAATCTAATGAAATTTTCTAAAGCAAGAAACAAGAATATACTTATACTCTTTACATCGGAAGCCCATAAACATCAATCAAACAATAATCAATAGAGGAAGAGAATCAAGGGCACATAACACAATAAATATACGGGGAAAGCCACAGCTCAAAACCCCACTATCTGTTTTGTATTAATTCGGAATATCAAGATGACTTTACAATGTTTGTTCTGTCTAGAACAACCCAACACTCAGAAAATCCAATCTCCAAATCATAAGCAAGCTCAATGCCAAATCTTAGCCTCTTCACAATCTCTAAAAGTCTCTATTCCAATGTGTACTTTGGTCAAAGAATTCATATGAATACAATATGATTTGCTTAACCTTGAGCTTAACCTGCACAAGTATTTCCTATCCTCCTCCTGATGACTTCCTTTGACCAATACTTAACCAAATGTCCAAGCCTCCAAGATTCTAATTATTTGCACAATTATTGAGAGAATTAGCCCATATTTAAAGGGAAATTCCTCAATTCCTAAATGCATCAACTATCAGTGCAACTCAGAAAAATCTAAAACAAATAATACATTGTCCCTACACTCTAGTCTCAACTGGGTCTAAAACAAATAATACACTGTCCCTACACTCTAGTCTCAACTATGTCTTTCTTAGAATCGACATGCATGCGTTTTTCATGAGGGAATATTCAGTTAACTAGAGTAATAGTTAGTTGATGCATTAGTGCACTCAACTAGTGCTACTCTAGTTAACTAAATATTCCCTCATAAGAAACTCATGCATGTTGATTTTGAGAAAGACCTAGTTGAGACTAGAGTGCAGGGACAATATACTATTTGTTTTAGATTTTTCTGAGTTGCACTGATAGTGCATGCATCCAAGAACTGAAGAATTTCCCTTTAAATATGGGCTAATTCTCTCAAGAATTTATCAAAGAATTAGAAGCTTGGAGGCTTGGAAATTTGGCTAAGTATTGGCCAAAGGAAGTCATCACGAGGAGGATAGGAAATACTTATGCAGGTTAAGCTCAAGGTTGAGGAGAGCATATTGTATTCATCCAAATTATTTGACCGAAGGACACATTGGAATAAAGACTTGGAGAGATTTTGAAGAGACTAATCTTTGGCATTGAGCTTGGTTATGAGTTGGAGATTGAATTTGCTGAGTACTAGGATTGTTCTAGAGAGAACAAGCATTGTAATTTCATCTTGATTTTTCGGATTAATACAAAATAGATAGTGGGGTTTTCAGTTGTGGCTTTCCCTGGATATTCATTGTGTTATGTGCCTTTGATTCTCTTCCTCTATTTATTATTGTTTGCTCGATGTTTATGGGCTTCCGCTGTAAAGAGTAGAAGTAGATTCTTGTCTCTTTCTTTAGAAAATTGCATTAGTTTGTGAATCTATGGGATTTTCTATAGGAGTCACATATCTCAGCCCCATATCGAGAAATAAGATATAAAAACACACAGGGGAGCACATCTCAACCCTGGAATCACATTAGGGGGCTCATTCTCAACCTGAAACCACAAAGGGAAGAAAATATCAACCCAATCTTATTGTCTAATGATATTCCCATCAATGAACTTCTAGAGTCACGAGGTAGAAAACCTACATCATAATCCAGCTTGGACGAGATACCTGACTTACCAAGAGGTAAGCATCACACACCTCCAAGCCTCAAAACATTGGCGAGACAAGGAGGGAAAATCCCAACAAGCCCTGCTTGTGGGTATGATGCCAACTAGGGTGTACTCTACAACGACCAAAGGTGACGGAGATACCTGACTTGTAAAAATGGAAAAGGATAAGACAAATCCCACAGGTGAAAGATAGGGGCGATCCCCTATTGTCCAGAGATCCCTCAGCCTTAGGAAACCTCTATCTCAATTCCTCACCCTGGGAGCTCAATAGGGGGGAAGATCTAGCTCAATGTCATCGATCACCACTGTCCCTTATAAAGAGGGGTCACATTCATAAGTTTAAACTACTCTATGAAGACCAAAAACTTCTCTTTCGGTAAAGCTTTGGTGAGAATATCTGTAATTTGTTCATCTATTGATATGTGATGGAGTCTAACAACTCCTCTATGCACCATGTCTCAATTGAAGTGATATCGAATATCTGTGCTTGGACTTGTCATGAAACATAGGATTCTCTACTAGACAGATACCACTCTTGTTGTCACAATATATCATTGTAGTGTCTATGACCTACTCAAATAGCTCTCTAGAGATCTTCCTCATCCAAACTCCTTCACAGCGAGCCATTCTAGTGGCAATATACTCTGCCTCGATAGTACTCAATGCTACAAACTTATGTTTCTTGCTCATCGATGATATCATGGAAGATCCAATACTGAAACAATATCTAGATAGACTCTTTCTATTGATAACATCTCCTACCCAATCAACATCAGTGTATCCATGAAGTCGAACATCTCTGATAGAATATATCAGACCAAGTGTGATCATCCCATGCAAGTATCTCAATATATGTTTGGCAAAAAGCCAATGTGCATGGAGAGGCTCGGTCATGAATTGAATCAATGTGTTCACTACATAGCATATGTTTGGATGGGTTTTCACATGGAACATCATAGCCCCAATCAATTTCCTATATTCATATGGATTCACCAAATTGGGTTCTGCAACTTCTCCACATTACTTCTTGAAGTTCATTTCCATCATTGTAGCCATGGATTTGAATTTTTTTATTCCAAATATTTCCAGCAGCTTCACAACATATTTTCCTTGTGAAAGGAAAATTTCACCAGACCTTTGCCACACCTCAAGGCCTAGGAAGTAGTGCATGATTCCAAGGTCCTTCATCTCGAATTCAAAGGCTAGCTCCCTTTTACACTCGATCATCAGAGGCTCACTACTTGTCAAGAATAGATCGTCAACATAAAAAAACCAAAATTAATGGCATACCTTGGATTACCTCAAAGTAGAGATTGGGATTGACATTGCTTCTTGTGAATCCCAATTTCATTAAATAACTGTCTATGTGGACGTATTAAGCTTTGGGGGCTTGCTTCAACCCATATAATGCCTTCTTCAACCTGCAAACATGCATTCTAGGATCCTCTACTTCAAATCCCTGTGGTTGCTCAACATACAATTCTTCTTGTAATATGCCATGAAGGAATGTGATCTTTAACTCCAACTAATGAAGAGTCCATCCTTGACTTATGAGAAGGGATACTATCGAATGGATGGTTGTGTATCGATCCATAGGAGAAAATATATCATCATAGTCTTCTCCCTCTTTCTATGAGAATCCTCGAGCCACGAACCTTGCTTTATATTTTTCAATGCTACCATCAATTCCATGCTTGATATTGAATAACCACTTTGAAGTCACCACAAATTTTCCCTTTGGTCTTGGCACGACATCCTATACATATTTTTTCATGATTGATCCATATTCTTCAACCATAATATCTTTCGAAACTTTTTCTTTTACGGATTCTTCGAATGTGGAAGGTTCATCTTGAATAATGGTACTCATGGCTGCCACATATCCCTGGCACCTATAGGGCTACTTCCTTTCTCTAAATGATCTTCGAATGGGAATATGTTTGTCAACATCCTGAAGAGTGTCATGGAGCCAAAGTGGTATCTTCCTAGTAGGAGGATGATTTGGAGGAGGATCTAAGGGATCCATAGGATCCATGGGATCGTCAAAAATATTAGTCTCAGGCTCAGGTATGAAAGGACCATTTAGAATATCCCTGTCATCATTCCTCTTCTTGGGAGGACGAGGTGGAGGAAGGTATTTTTATTTTCCAAGAGGAACATCTTCATTGAATGTTACATCCCTACTAATTTCAACCTTCCTTTGACCAGGAATATATATTCTATATGATTTAGAATTTTCACACTAACAAAAAAATGTACCTTTTCTTCCAGTAGCCTCCAACTTGTTCCTTTTATCTTTTGGGACATTAAAATAGATGGGGCATCCAAAGATACAAAGATGGCTAATGCCGAGCTAGTCACTTGTAAATACTTGTTCGAGGGTATTATTTTCCAAATCTTGATGAGGTACCCTATTTTGAACATATACAACAACATTTTTTGCTTCTTTCCAAAGGAACTTTGGCACCTTTTGATTATGGATCATGGCACGGGAAAATTCTAATATAGACATGTTCTTCATTTTTGCTAATCCATTTTGTTCGGGTGTATATGTCACAATTGTTTCCTTCCTGATCCCTTCTTTCATGCAAAATGCTATGAACTCATTTGACATGTATTCCCCACCATTTTCGGACCTGAGTACTTTTATTTTCTTCCCTATTTGATTTTCAATCCAAGCTTTGAATTCCTGGAACATTTCAAAGGGTTCATCCTTGTGCCTAAAATTGTATATCCATGTCTTTCTTGAAAAGTCATCAAAGAAGGTGATGTAGTAGATATGACCACCAATAGAATGCACAGGCATCAAACCACATATATCATAATGAATGAGATGGAGGATGTCAGTTGTCTTGTTCTCACTAGAGGGGAATGGTCCCCTTGTCTTCTTTCCACTTGCACAACTTGGACATACCCCATCATGATGGGCTTGAACATCGGGAATACTTGAGACCAATTTCTTCAATTTTGGAAGAGAATCATAATGTAGATGAGCCAATATTCAGTGCCACAACTTACTTAGATGATTAATATTACAAACCAGTGCTAGAAGTGGCCTTCTAGTGACTCTACAAAGTCCTTCACATCTTAATCCTAATGTGAATGCATCTCTCATAAGTGAACCAACATACCAAGCCATAAATTTTCCCTTGATGAAGGCAACCCTCATCCCTTTATCCTCCAATGCGGATAGATACAAAATTCTTCATTAATCCTGGAACATACATAACATCATGCAACAAATTAGATTCCCTAGAATTCAGATGAAATTTGATGGAACCAAAACCTTTCATGGGAAGAGTGGATTTTTCTGCAAGAATAATCTTCAGCTTAGTCTCCCTCTCTACTCGATTAGAGAGAACTTCCTTATATATGGAGAAATGATGAGTGGCCCCACTATCAACCAACCAACTATCCCAAGAATCCAAAGGCGAAGAACTAGTAAGGGCAGAAATGAGAATGTATTCAAATTTATTTACAACATTACTTTCATACATGGGAAATCTTGACTTATTTTGAGGATGATGATCTTCTTTACGGTCACTTTAGGTATCTCTTCTTCTTCTTCTATCACAGTCATTTATCTGATTGTCTTTTATTATTTTATTATTGTATTTGATTTTTTTGCTTCTAGTGTTGTAACATGGTCCTTTGCTCTTATTGGGACAATCTCCTGCATAATGACCCTTCTTGTGACAATTATAGCATTCAATGTGAGATGATTCCTTCCTTATATTTGAATGGCAAGGAGGAGGTTTTATTGAGATTGATGGATCTCCTTTTCCTTTCTTCTTCTTTTTGTCAAGAGTGATATATGCAGTGGGCTATCCCCCTTCATGTTTTTGAATTCTACCTCTTGATACCATCTTTGATTCTTCTTGAGTTAGCTTTACAACAACCTCATCAAATGACAGAAGGACATTGTTGTTGCTTATCATAGTAATGAGGGTTTCCCAAATAGGAGGGAGGCCTCTAAGAGTCACAATCACTAATTCCCTATCAGGCACATATTCTCCAACTCTATGCAATTGATCTCAAACGTGAGATATCCTCATGATATAGGATTGTACTTCTTAGCCATTGTTCATCTTGGTGTCTTTGAGTTGATATTTCAAGGTGATAATCTCATTCAAATTGTTGTTTTCATACATGCCAACTATCTTATCATACATGTATTTTGACTTCCTTAAATTTACAACATATGCAAGTAAATGATCTTGTAAACCATCTACTATAATTTTCTTTTCTTTAGACTCACCTTTCTTGTAGATGTTTTGAGGGAAGCGAAAGCATTTTCCGGAAGCTCTTTCATTCTTCCTTGAATGTAATTCATCACACCATTGCAGTCAGCTATGGTTTCCAACCTGACTTTCCATGCAACAAAGTTCAATGAGTCTCCTAACTTTTCATGCTCCTTGAAGGTAGAAGAAGACATCTTGACTTTGACTAGATAAGTTCCTTCAAATTTCCAAGGAAGATGGATTCAATGCTTGTCTCCTTATGGGTGATGGGCCTCTAAATTAGACATAAATTAAGGCCCATGCCTCTAATTTAAAACATAATTTAAGGCCTGTGAACATCCTTCAGCACATTAAACCTCTCTTTTTGCATTAGATAATTTATTTTTAACTTTAATATATTCATTAGGAAGGTTTATGAATAATTGAATATTTTTGCATAATATTATTTATTTTTTGTGGAATATTATGAGAATATTGGGCAGATTATGAAGAGTTGGAGGAGGAGAGAATTTAGGGGAGGATCAATAATAAATAATAAGTCAACAAGATATTATGGAGTTATGGCACAAATTGTGGAACTCCAATGATTGAGAAAATCTAAGAATGTGTTCCACTAATCAAGGGAGCAGATCCACCAATCAAGGGAGTAGATCCACTAATCAAGGGATTTCAGTGGGGAAAGTTTCCTCCATCCATGGGGAATTGTTGAGCCCCAAAATTACCTCTCTTCTCAACATTTTCTTTAACCATTTCTCTTCTATTTTCCCATGTCAGTGCATCCTAAGCTATCAAAATTTGTTACATGTTGATTTCAAGAGTGTATTTGAGTGATTTTCAAATTATATCATTGTGTGTGCTATTTGATCTAGGTTTTGTTTATCAGCTACGGAATGTAGCCACTTTCCATAGCTAACTCACAATTTTGCGGTCGTTTTCATTGTTCTGTAGGTTACAGGTGTCAGTCGGAAGAATGAGACACATGGGCAGCTCAGGAATGATCCACACATGGATGAGGTCCTATTTACTCAGCCAAATTTGGAAGGAAAGGTCTCGGTCAAAGGGTGGTCGACAGAGAGTTCTACGTTAACTAGGACTCTATTCCTACACGTAAAATAAGCCCTAAGTCGTTCCTGAACTCGTGGATTTGTTTTTTCCACCTGCATGCCATCTCCATAATGCAATCCAACATCCACCTCGCATAGATTTACTGCTCATGGCAATCGAGAGGTTGAATCCTCAGATTTTGACCTGTTCATGTGTCTATTGTTGAAGAAATTCCTCTGAGATACAATTATTCATTTTCTCTATAAATATAAGTGTTTTCAATGCAAATAGTTAGTTCTTGATACTATTGTTATAGCATTATTTTGCTGTTGTGTAACCGAGAGACATATTACTCTGTTTCATAATATAAAACTCTGTTTTTCACATGGCTGTTTGAGCATGGTTTGAAGTAAGAACATATTAATCCAAAGTTGTGTAGAGGGCCCCTGCGTAGCTGAGGTTCTTCTTTTGTTTTTGTATAGTTTTTCATGTATATTTTCTCTCATTCGAGTTGTACATTTCTCATATTTTGTTTATGATCATAATCATTCTAACTTTGTACATGTCTTTGCAGCTTGTCACATTTCTTACTAACATTGATAGGTGCACTTCAGAATAGGTCTTTAGGTCTGGTTATGCTCGAGATTCTTAGTGTAATTTTTGCATCAAGTGGTGATTTGAGACTTTCTTCCTCTTTTGAACTTTAGTTTTCAATTTCAATTGTTTATGCTCTTATTTAGTGAGATTTGTTTACTGTTCAAGATAGTTTAGATATCAGTTCTTCATGCTATATGATAATATATCCGAAGCCTTTAGCTTAACCCCGTTTTAGAAGTTAATTGGCGAGCTATTGTGATTATAGGTGAAGTAATTGATTTTGCTTTCATTAGTATGCAAGTAGATAGTTTAGATGTCAATTCTTTCATGCTATATGATGATATTTCTGGAGTCTTCAGCTTAACCCCGTTTTAGAATTTAATTGACGAAATATTGTGATTATAAATGGAGTAATTGGCTTTGCTTTCATTAATGTGCAAATTAGATAATTTAGATGTCATTATTTTCATGCCATATGATAATATTTCCAGAGTCTTTAGCTTAACCCCATTTTAGAAGTTAACTAATGAAATATTGTGATTATGGATGAAATCATTGACTAGTTTCTAGTTTCTTTACTTTTTGGTTTTGAGTTGCAACAGTTTATTAGATTTCAATTCTGCAATTAGGATGGATAGCAGAGATAGTAACCTCATTTTCAGTACTTCATTTTTAGTTTGGTTTATGTAGCTACATGTTTACACTCTTATTCAAGTTCTGATTTTGTAGACAACATGTTTTAAGATCTCTTAAGCTCAAAGTTTGGAAATTATCATAAGAAGCATAATCCTTGTCTTCAACTCTACATCCACACTTGATCTTTAAAAGTATTCTTAAAACTTTTTCTTTATCAACAGATTAGGATTTCCATTGCATTATAGTTTTTATTCAATCATAAAAACAAAAACAAAATAATTCTCCAACACCAACCCACCCCACATTTGATCACATGGTGCAGTAAGAGCCATATCACCATTCAGTTTTGCAGGTAGAAGAAGAAGATGACAAAGAATGTAGAAGAAATGGATGGAGATTATGACAATGAGGAAGATCCTCTTGGATTTCCCATTCAAGATACTGATGGTAGTGTGCACATGAAGAACATCCCTCCATCTTTTCTTCCAAAATTTCATGGTCTAAGGTTAGAGTATCTGGAAACCTTTTTATTTGAATTTGAAATTGTTTATAGATCTTATGGTTACTTACTAAAAACTCAAAAACTGATATTGTTTCTGGAAACATTGAAGGATAGAGCTCTTAAATGGTTCATGAGGTTAGGGATTAATTCAATAAGATCATGGAATGATATGCAAAATATATTTATAGAAAAATATAAATATCATGATCTTAAAGAAGAAATATTTAGAATGAATCAAAGAGAAGATAAGAGCCTTGAGGATCTAATAGAGAGGTTCATGTACAATGTTAAGAGGGGAAAACTACATCATTTAGGATCCACCACACTAAAAACCCTCTTACATAGAACAATTAGGGATGAGTGGATTGATATCCTTAATCTCGTGAGTAGAGGTGATGTATACTAATTATCATTTGAGGAAATTTGTGAAACATGCAAACACATATAAAGAGGAAAAGCAATGGTAGGTAAATCAACATCGAGATCGGTAACTCAAGCTAAACTTGGAAATTTGCTTGATGATTTTAAAACATAAATTCTTAGCAATCTAACAAAACAAGTAGAAACGTTAAGAATGCAATATGAAGGAAAAGAAAATGTTGATATTTGTGTTGCAGAATCACAGGATGTTAAAAATTGTCCATCATTACCAAGGTTGAAGAAAGTTCACCAAGAGGACAATGGAGCAAGTCAATTGCCAATTCATCAATGTTATGTAGATCCAAGAGAACCATGGCAGCCTATTTAGCCTGATATGATGCAAGAGCCTAATTTACAATTTCAAGGTTATGCATATCCACCTCAAAGTAATTGGAACACACCCTTTCCTTGGCAACATTGGCCATATCAACCCCAAAACTAATCTTGGCAACAAGGTTGGCAATGAACTTATGGGAGCCATCCACAATACCCTTAGTATTTTCCTCAAGATCCTCCATACCAAACTCCATGTTATCCTTACCATTCACCTCCACCACAACCAAAACCCCATCCACATCCGCCTCAAATATACACTCCCACTCAACTACATGTACCACCATTCCCAAACCCACACATTGAAGTAGCTCAGCCCACTTACAATTATGAGGTACAACACTTCCAAACATCTCCTCTTAATATCAATGGTATTCACCATAGCTCAGGAAGAGTATTGCAAAAAAGATATAATCTTAGTATCATTGAAGGACCACATCCAAAAGAAGAAGATTCAAATAAGGAGACCATAGAACTATGGGCTATGATTGATGAAGATCAGACATCAAAATCAGAGATCGAGAGAACTCCCTCATGGTTACCATCAAATCCTCCATCTATTCAAGAGAAAAAATAGCAAAAAGAGGAAGAATTGAAGGTCATGGTAGAAGAAGACACGAAGAATGATCCAAATCAACAAATGGACCAGGGGCATTACAACTATATTGAAATATGGTTCCAGACAGTCATTAAGTTGCAACAATACCCTCTTCTTCAATTGTGCTTGATATCAACAAAGTCAAATCATTTGATCTCTCAAATTTAGGTAAATGTCAAAGCATACATCTCAAGCCTACACATTAGTTTTTCTGTCATCTTGATGTGCACATGGCTCCATTGGAAGTATTCTTATACTTGAAAGTGATTTTGTTTTTCAAGTAGGGTAGGGTAGAAAAATGAAAAAAAAAAAGAGAAAAAAATAAAAATCTCAGGTGAAACCCTGCTTTGAGGCGCCTCAGATTGGCTCATTGATTAAAAACCTCCATGAGGTAGTCAATGGGTTGGGAAAAAAGAAAAAAAGAGAAAAAAGAAAAAAATCCTAGGTGAAAACCTCCTTTGAGGTGCCTAGGCAGACCTACGAGTTGAAAACCTCATTGAGATGGCTAGTAGGCCTAGAAGAAAAAAGAGAAAAAAAAAAATCCTTGCTCCATGCATCTCTTTAATAAATGCATGTACTCTCCAACATCTGCAAGTAACAAGAACAAGTTGGTACCAAAAGGAAAATTGGTCAAGCCTAGTGAAAAGAAGTCAAATTTTGACTTTCTCCTCCTTTCCTCAAATTCTCCAACAAGGCCAAGGCCATGCCAATCCATCACCCTCATCTATTTTCACCATCCACCCATCATTCTCAAGCTTCTACCATTCAGTTTCCTTGTTGTCCTAAAAAACTACAGGATGCTCTGTTATACTATAGGATACAAAAATACATAGAGAAATTTTTTTTCCCATAACTTGAAAACCATGCATCCATTTGCCAAGATGTTTCAGGGGGAGATACATATGGATGATGGTAACATTCTCAAGAAGTTTCAACAAATTCGAGTGCACGAATTCTAAGAAATTGTCCTCCATCACCTGCAATCATTTTTGCATTTTCTCAATATTCATGCATCCATTTAAAAATTTGTTTCATGGGGAGATTCATATGGATGATGGTAACATGCCCAAGCAATTTCAGAAAATTCTAGTGCACGATTTCCAAGAAATCAACCTCCATCACCTTCAACCATTTTTAGTTTTTCTCTATATTTTTGCATCCATTGACCAAAATTTTTCTACGTGGAGGTGCATAATGATGATGGAAACATGCACAAAAAGTTTCATCTCAATCCAGTCTACTGTTTGGGAGATATGGACAAAACAAGTCGCTGTGCTGTAAACCTACAAGATACAGAACAACACCTACAAGATTGGCAGTGAACAGTTTTAAAGGAGATCCAGAGGTCAAATAATCTCCTCCATAGCTTAGCAGCAGCATCAGGGTCATCAACATCATGATCCAACACATGCACATCAACATCAACTCAGTGGCAGCATTCATGTCTCTACAACAACCATCAGGTAGGTACATGTATGTAATATTCTTGACCTCTTCTCTTGAGCATATTATAGTTAGAAATTTGTTGTCAATGCATGAGAAATGAAGTTTTATAAGCTAAGGATTGGTCAACAGTCTCAGCATCCTTCAATTACAACTTAGTCCTTCACTCATCCAATGCTGAAAAGTCAAATTATGAAGGGTGATGATTTCAAAGAATGAGGACAATAGTTAAAAGAATAAATTTTTGCAAAGGTCAAGGTCATCACAGAACTCCAAGCCCTCCATCCACTTCATATTCACTATCTATTCATCATTCATCAATCCCATTTCATTCTTGAAAAAAAAAAACAAAGAGATCATCCTCTCCATTTTCATGAAATTGCCATTTGCAGGTCAATGAGAAGGATAGTCAAAGAGCAAAGGAGGATCACAAAGAGACGCATGTCATTCACATTTTTATTTTACCACTCATTACCATTCATTTCTCCACCATTTTTGTCATTTTTTCCACTTCATTACTTCATTTTAAAAAGGAATTGTGTTTTCCATAGGATGATCCTGTAGGAATTATAGTGACTTAGAAATCCTACTGGAGGTAGTCCTAAGGCAAATAAATGACTTCTCCAAATGGTGGAACAAGGTAGCAGAAGGTTGATAAGGATATGGAAGACCTTGCTAAAGTAAAAAATATTCAAGAACTCATCTTAAATAAGGGAAAGAAAGCAATCTAATAGTCCCAAGAAACAATGATTTTTCTTTGAACAAATATGTTTTTGGGCTTGTCCTTGCAGATCTTACAACCAAATTCTTAATGCAAAAGAGAGAGGCCACCAGGGCCATGGATGAGGCACAATGAGGTCACTAAGTTCTCAAAGGATAAGCAACACTTCAACAATGGGGTATGATGGACCTCTAAATTAGACATAAATTAAGGCCCGTGCCTCTAATTTAAAACATAAATTAAGGCCTATGACCATCGTTTAGCACATTAAACCTATATTTTTTCATTAGATAATTTATTTTTAACTTTAATATATTCATTAGGAAGGTTTATGAATAATTGAATATTTGTGCCTAATATTATTTATTTTTGGTGGAATATTACGAGAATATTGGGTAGGTTATGAAGAGTTGGAGGAGGAGATAATTTAGGGACTTGTTCCCTACTACTGGAGGATCAATAATAAATAATAATTCAACAAGATATTATGGAATTATGGCACAAATTGTGGAACTCGAGTGATTGAGAAAATCTAAGAATGTGTTCCACTAATCAAGGGAGCAGATCCACCAATCAAGGGACCAAATCCACTAATCAAGGGATTTCGGTGGGGAAAGCTTCCTCCATCCATGGGTAATGATTCTTAATCATTTTGTATAAGTACCAAGTTGAATTTTCCTCTAGGGAATGATTGAGAAAATCTAGGAATGTGTTCCCTACGATTTAATGCAAATACTTAGTATTGGGGACTAGATCCACGAATTAAGGGATTTTGGTGGGGAAAGCTTCCTCCATTCATGGGGAATGATTCCTAATCATTTTGTATAATTACCAAGTCGAATTTGCCTCTAGGGATAGATTTTCATTAGTGTTATTGTGGAGAGAGCTTGTATTCTTGCAGCTCCATTGTATTTTCTTGCAAGGATGTAATTCTATTGATGAAAATAATGAAGATTGGTGTCATGTTCAGCTTCTAAATCTTATTCTCCTCCATAGGCCTCTAATTTTCCTTGGGCTTGGACATCCCATGAACCTTAGATCCCTTTTGTATCATTTTCTTTCCTTCTTTTCGTTGCTTATTCACATGCATCTCTTATTTTTATTTCTTTTTATTTCTGCATTTAGAATTAATGATTTCTTGTCGTGGGATTGAGTTAAATGGTTGATGTAAGTTCTTTTGTAGGAACAAAAGCATTATTTCATCCTTGTAAAAGCTTTGAAAGTTCATAGTAATCATTGAGCTGCTTGGATTAGTCTTCTTATTCTCAAATCTAGATTGCCGGACCTTCTTTTTAGTAAAGGAAAAATACATTTTTGCTATTTTTTAGAACATCCTAATGAGCTTCAATCGAATTGATTCCACTTGCATTAGATCACAAAAACATTCTAGTTCATAACAAAAATTACCCCATTGCATTTTCACTTGATTTGGTTAGGCATTTCTTAGATTTACTAGCTCACTAATTCTCAAATTTCTAGATTTTCGACTGGTAATGCTTTTTATTTTTTTTCATGGGTTGACATAGGTATTTTTGAGTGATTCCACTTGGAAAAGGGACCTAAGACATCCTAGTTAATAAAAAAATTTGTCCCATCCAATTTGGATTTTATTTTCTTGGTCATTAAACCCTCACCAATTTCATTATTTCACAAGGAAACTTCTCCAAGTTTTTTGAGCGAATCCATCCACCTCCCGACTTTGGTTTTGAGTTCTGAGTGATCCTAGGAATTTTATCACTCCATTCCACCCATCAAACACCTTTCTTAGGCCTCGCATCACCTCAAACACCTCACATTTTTCTCTCAGCTGTATCATGTAGGTTCATTGTAATTCCTACAGGATCATCCTATAGGTTTCTAGTACATCTTGTAGGCTTTCCTGAAATGGCCTGTTTTGAGGGTGGATTGAGAGAAAACCTCTAGGAAGTTACCAAAAGCCTCCCAAGGGTCTCCAAAACCATCCAACCATCTCCTAACCCTTCCATCCAACCTCCAACATCCTTATTTCACCTTCCACATCACCAAAAAAATTAGTTTGCATACTTGATTTTGCATGAAAAGGCAAAAAGAAAAAACAGATTTATTTCAGTCCCTTTACTTGCACATTAGTGATGTTTGATGCTTCTTACTTCAATTCTTAGATAATAACATTTGGTTCATGATAATTTAGCATTGTTGCAAAGCATATTTTCTTGGCAGTTAATTAGGAAATGGTGTGATTTAGCATTTAATTTCCGTCTCTTTCCTTGTACTTTATTTCTTGCAATAGGTTAAGGTTCCATTTCGAACATTTCATTTTCTGTAATTAGTTTAGGATTTGACTTCAGTACATGCACTCCATTACATCATGACAGCAAATGAAGGACACATTGTATGTCGCACATATAGTGTCGACACCTCTTAAGTTTGTACGAACCCCGGGTTGATAATTAAAGTCGGTAGCCTTGGGAGTTGCAACATTCTTGTTGCAATACCGAGGCTCATCAATGGGATTGTCCTTCACCTTAGCTCTGAAACCATGTTAATTTTTCAGACTGTTTTATGTTGTTTCAATTACTTCAACCCAATTTAGTTCTTCATATATAAATGCATCCAATTATTAACAATGTTTCCAATCATAAGCAATAACTGAAGATAGAACAATATATGCAATGACAAAGGAGACAATAACACAACCACAGGAGACACCAAATTGGTGAAATACCAAGGAAAAACCCCACAAGGGGGAAAACCCTTTCAATTCTTCTTCTTTTTAGATTGTCATAAAATGCTTCAGCAGAGAGTACAATGAGCCCAATACATAATCTTTCAATAGGGATTTACCTAATACAAATGTGAGATAAACATCCAGAATTACTATACAATAGAGAGAAACCTTCTAGCCTTCAGACATCTTTGGTTAGTCAACTATCAAACCATAGCTCAGAACCCTGGTCGCCCTCATCAAGAAATTCTACGAACGAATGTGACTTCTCGGTTGCTCTCTA
Organism: Pinus taeda; assembly: GCA_000404065.3. Taxonomy (NCBI): domain Eukaryota; kingdom Viridiplantae; phylum Streptophyta; class Pinopsida; order Pinales; family Pinaceae; genus Pinus; species Pinus taeda. Next base: position 29,462 of record APFE030857053.1, read on the forward strand.
AGGCACTATGAGTGAGTGAATTTAACTCCTAGTTGCTTCCTGAGGTACTGTGAGTGTGTGTCTGTAAAGCAGAGCTAATTCAAATCCTCATTCACTCACTGCAAGATGTTATGCGTGCGACTGTGATGCCCTAGTCACTCCTAGAGGTATTGTGTGCATGTAGATGTGGTCAGATCAACCTAGATTTGCCTTAGAGCCTTGATCACCCCCTTCAAGTTGTCCTATGAGCGACTATGATTCCCTAGTCGCTCCCTTAGCCATGACGTATGCGCGAATGAGGTCGGATCTGCTCAGATATGATCTTAGGGCCTCGATTGCTCCCTTCAAAATGATATGTGAGTGACTGTGGCTTCCTAGTCCCAATTAAATACATTGTGAGCATATGACTACAGTAGGATCAGACCTATGGTGAGCGTTTGACAGGAAAATATAAACCCTAATCTGTGTGAGCCTCGGACCATAAAATTCAAACCCTGAGCGAACGTATTTTGATGAACCTGTGCAAGACAAACAATAGATGAGTAGAGAAGAAGATGCTTGATGATGATGTTCAAATGATATTTAGGTTTCTTCTTTGTATAGGATTCCATGAGGGTCCATTTGATGATGATGCCAACCTGTCCAATTGTACATGTGTATGGGGTCGACCTAATCCAATATACATGAGTGGGTTCATAAATTCAAAAATCAACTTCTGCTTGCCCAAATGAGGTGATATTTAGGTTGATTTGGTTCTTCTCAAAAAGGGAATTCAATACAATTATCATCTCTATCATATGATTTGTCCAAGGTGGAATTTGACGCTAGTTTCATACATTAAAAAGTTGAGGCTCCTAGCTTTACATTCAGGTAGGGCAAGAAACCACAAAGGTACACCAGGTACATGGAATTGATGAATGAGTTGTTAGACTCATAGGAAACCTCTTAGTAGGTTTTGTGAGATTTTACGGTGGAGGAATATTTCTCCATTACGAAGAATGATGTCCGTGAGATTGTGCCATGCCTAGAGGGAAAATCAATGGGAGACTCACATTGGGTGTACAAGGTGAAGCATGGGTAGATGGGAGTGTGGAGAACTATAAGGATATATTTGTGGTGAAGGGATTCTTGTAGGTTGAGGGCATCGACTATGATGAGATTTTTTCCATAGTGGATCATTATTCATCCATCCAGACGTTCTTTGCATCTTAGATGGTATGGAAGATCCACCATATGGATGTGAAGACAACATTCCTCAATGGGGTGGTTTAGGAAGAGATTTATATGGAGTATCCAAAGGGGTTTGAGACTTTCAGCATAAACACTCATATCTATTTGCTGAAGAGAGATATTTATGGGCTCAAGCAGGAATCGAGAGATTGGTACACTTGCATTGTCAACTACCTTTAGGGATTTGACTTCACTAAGAGTGAGGCAGACACCAACCTGTACTACATGAGGGTTGGAGCTTCCACTCTTTCTATTGCTATATGTTGATGATCATATTTTTACTAGAGTAGATAACTTGATTAAGGATTACAATGCAGATATTGCAAGAGAGTTTGAATGAAGGACATAGTGCTTATGCACTATTTCCTTGAACTTGAGGTATGTCAGGGTGATGGGGAAATACTCTTGGGGAACGGGAAGTACACTATAGAGATTCTCAAGAGGTTTTGTATGCACGATTGTAAGCCCATGATCACACCTCTAGTCACAAACTGGAGGAAGGCGTGTGGTACAGGTAAATTCTCAGTGCGGCCACAGACAATTCCTATGGTCCAAGAGAGCAGGTATATCCACAAAAAAACAATCTATGCAAAACTTCCTTAAGCTAGAATCAAATAATAGGGCCTACTTCTTAGAACGCTATTACGCTTAGTGATGATGTTGCTTCCTTACTCGAGCTACTTTTCGTTTCCTTCCTTCGAATACCTGAAACAAGAAAAAAAAAAAACAACAACAACAAATGTGATAGCATACAAATTGCATTCAGCCTACTTAACAGGTCAAGGAACATTAAGCCATCAAATGTAAGATAACACTTTAATATAGGAAATAAATCAATATTTGTATTCATATAAGTTCAAAAAAAATATTACAACCAATGCCTTGATGTTGTTGGTATCCTCCGTTGTATCTGGGTTCCCACACTTCTGCTAGCATCTCATGGATAGCCCCAACAATGGAAGTTTTGAGGCTTCTTCCCTTTAGTCTCAAACCAAACCAAACACAATATTCTTCCTCAAACATAAACTGGAGAGCTACAAGCCATAATATCTTGGTGGTTATTCAAGCTCCAAAAATACTAAGACTGAAACTACATCCAAAAAAACTAGTTCAGCTTTGATGGAGGGGAGATGGTTCCTCTTATCATGGGAGAGGCCTTATCTGTTGGGTTTGTTCCATCCTAATAGGGGAAAGGAACCCAAACTGAATTCCTCAGCTCCATCTAGCCCAACCATTTACCAGACTTCTGTTACGAAGCTTCTAGACTTGGAAGCTTCGACTCCATATTTAAAAAACTTGCTAAAAGAGGATCGGCATGACTGAGACAAGGCTCAGTAGTGCTGATCGGCACTAGTCCCAGTGTTAAACTCTGCAGATCAAAATGGGGGATGAACTGGTTATTATTGCCGGTCTTGTAAATTGGGTTAAAAGGAAGATTATTGGGAAATGATGCAAAAGGGAAATGTTATGCTCATGAAGAGGGACATAATGGGAGTTTATTTATGATGGGAAAACACATGAGAGTCACTATAGAGGTCCTCTAGGATCGTGGACTAGAGAGTACAGGGACAGTGACAAAATTATGTGTAATAGATGCCCCTTAAAGCGTGAAGGTCGAACTAGAGTGAGGGGTGAAATGATTTATAAGTAAATGCAAGGAACTAGAATTCGTTGTTAGAAAACCTATAAGAAAGAATACATCTACATATCTGAAATCTAATAGTCATGCTTGATAAACATGAGAGGCATATAACCATAGATGAATCCATGGTATAGGTGCAACTATCCATCAAGAAAAAGATCATGTGCATGGATCCTCGGCATAGGCGCAGCTAGTCGATTGGAGGGATCATATGAAATAGATCCATGGCATGGGCACAACCATCCATCTAAGGTATCATGTATATAATCATGAAGGTATCATGTGCAACTTGGACTTTTGTAATCTAAGCCTGGGGTCTTGCACTCCAACATGACCCGATCCAAGTAAAAATTCTAACATGTGAATAAATGTGTTGAATTTGAACATGTTCGAAAGTTTCTTGATTGAAGGCCAATGATGAGAATCTATTGTCGAGTGCGAAGAACTTTCCATTGAGGCATGCAATCTCTAAGGTAATAGAAATGATTTTCTAGATCAACTTCTTGGATAATGAGATGAAGTCGACAAGAAGCGATCTGCTGAAGGAAGGTCATAATGAATCCTGCATCATTGACATGAAATGGGAACACAATGAATGAGAGTAATCCAAGATGATCAAACAATGTACATGTAGGAAGACTTCTCTTGAACATATGGATGACACGACTCCAGAGTTTGGCAACATTTGACATCATAGGATTAAAGGTCATGGTGATGTGGCACAGATCATATGATAGGTTTAAAATGGATAACCCAAAACCTAGGGAGGCAAGTGACAGAGTGAGGATGTCCCAAAACCTGACACGAACAATAGATGATTGTCAATGTTCAAGAGCGATAGGTTGCCTCAAGTGAATACAACTAATGAAATACTTCCAATTTTCCCTCACCATTTCTGGTGAGTACCCTAGTTATTTTTACACAAGCTTGATGGGGATAGAATATGATTTTAATATAAGTCCATCCTTCGAATGAATCCAAGCTAGTAAATTTAATGAGCCCTAGGAAGGAGAAGCTAATGTTCGTCATGGTGATGAATCCGATGTCGTTTCATGTTTTAACGAGTCCAACAAAGGTGTAACTCGGTATCTTTTTAATTTTTAGAGAGTTTGGAAAAGACATGGAAAAGAAAACTCCACATGGTCCCTTTTCGTACATTTGTGTCTCTCGAGCCCGAAAACGTAGAAAACGATACTTGAGAGATCCGCTTGACCATTTCAGTCAAGGAGTACCTTTTTCGTAAATAGTTTATCCCAACCTAAAGAAGGGGTAAATGTATACTGGGTAAATGACGTTTCATAGCCTTTAACGGGGTCAAAACGATAAGAGCTCGACCATATTTTCGTGTTTTGAGAGTCGGAAAAGAGCTTAAAGAAGACTCCCTATTTTTATTTACTTTGATGAGTCTAAAAGGGAAAACACTCGGTAATATTTTCATTTTTTACAAGTTAGAAAAGAGCTTAAAGGTGACTCATCCTAGAGGAACGAGTGGTATAAAGGGTAACAATTGGTTCTAGTTATGGGGGAACCGCTCAAAACACTAAAAGGTCAAGAGGCTAGCTAGCAAAATCACTCATTGTTTTAGTTCCTCAGGAAAGGAAAACAACCAAGTGAAAGCATATGATTGGCCAAAGAGATGGTGGTGATGGAATGAAACAACCAAGGCTCATCTAGCAGAAATTAGCTGATAAAAATGGTAACCACGAGATGCAAATTGGGCATGGGTTCATTTTTACACAAGCTTGAACCATGGGGAACTCTGCTTGAATTCGTTTTCATGTTTACACAAGCTTGAAATGAAAAACAATGCTTGCGATAAGTTTGCATGCCCCCAACATAGTGACTCAATTCGAGGTAAATGCCCCCCAAGATTCATTTCATTCAACGAGGTGGATGGAATGAAGGTTCACTTTCGAGATCCAGGAAAGACTCGATGAGATCTTAATCAAATACTCAATTTGGAAAAGGGAGTTGTTTCATTTTTTAACGAGGTTGACACAGTAAAAGAACTATCCTCAAGGCTCCTTGTTTCATTTTGTAAGGAGTTTGAGACAAGACCAGGAACCATGCTTTGAAACTTTGTTTCATTTTTTAATGAGGTTGACACAAGACCAGGAACTGTCCTCATGACATCTGTTTCATTTTTTAACGAGGTTGATAGAGGAAGAAATTGTCCTTGGACACCTTGGTTCATTTTTTAACCTTGACACAAGAGAGGGAACTACGCTTACATCCCTTGTTTCATTTTTTTAAGGATCTTGACACAAGATAAGGAACTCTACTCCGAACATTGTTCATGGACCATACGAGAAAATGGCTCCCAAGAGGTCCTCACTAGATGGGAGAACCATGCTCTAGGAGGAATACATGTCAACTAGTACCATTGACAGATCAGGTTTCAATGCCCCCAATACATAATGCATTATACCATCTGTGTGATCATCAACAGATGTGGAGACAAAATGGGTAGCCACATAATTGACCTGTGGCGGGGAGGGTATTGCTTGCAAACAAGAACCAATAGGGGATGATGGTTTCATTGGAGGCACCTGGTGACCAATGAATGACAATTGATCAATGGTCACTATTATCCCTTCGTGTGGAAAACAAACCACATAGAAAAGATAAGAAACAAGAGCTCCCATGACATAAACATAGTCGTGTCCAAGGAGAATATTGAAATCTAAGGGACCTTGGACTACCATCATGTCTATATAGATGGTATTTCCTCCCAAAAGTAATAGGGAACTTCAGAAGATCCATGGGTTGACTAGTTCCTCTGTTGAAAACCAACAGATTATGGGTGATAGGCACAAGCTATGGGGAATCCAAAGCATGCCAAGTAGTAGAATACATGATAATAAGAAACATGCCTTCATCTAATAGAATGCCCTATACTACCATATAATAGGCTTGTATTGTAATCTAGAAAGGCACATAAGATGGAAGGTGGAAAGCGATCAATTGACTCCAATCAAAAGAAACGACAAAAATACTTGGTGGCGGTATCATAGGATTTCCCCCATGTTGTATAGGAATAGGAGAAGGAATCTCCTAAACAATCGGGATGGGAGGGTCACTCTTCGATTCATGAGAATCTGAAGAGACGAGAAGAACATGAACAATATGATCACTACTCTATTCGGGAACAGAGTGAACAACTGAAGGCGGAGCCAAGTCGACACTCTTTTCAACCAATGGTTGGTTGGGAACAGACACAAGAGAGTCATGCTCAGGAAGAACAAGATGGTAAAGAGATGAATCCAAGTCAATCTATTTACCAACTAGGAGAGGGTTGAAAGAAAGTCTCTGATAATCAACAGGGAGTTGGGGTTGAGGAGCTATAAGGTTTTCCAAAACTTTGGAAGCTTTATCTATAAGAGGACAAAGGTGAAGAAGATGCTCTCCTTCACATAACCTACATGGGAACTTAATTTTTCCCTTCTTCTTACCATAGCTAGTCGAGGGTGTAACATCGACATGATCTCCAAAGATCGATGAGGATGGTCAATTCAGATCTTGAGACCACACCTCTAAGACTCTGGGAATGCCAGCACAATCTTGAAGGAGATGGTCACCCTTACATGGACTGCAAGGGAATTTTACCTTTCGTGGAGGATCGGAAGGTTTGTCTATGGGAGGTGCATTTGGAGTAAAAACTGCATGGATGGCCTCTCGCTTATCTGTCTTCTTCTTATTCATCATCATCATCTTCTTCTTCTTCTTAACATCCTGGTTACTAGATTTCAAACTTTCACCAGGCGAAGTAGAAGAGGAGGGTGAAGAAATAGGGGAAGAAGGTGAGAGGTCAACCTTAGAATCAACATGATGTGGTTCAAATGAAGGAGTTGGTTGGGCAGGGGTCAGGACACTTGGGACCACCGAGGTCAAAAATAACCAGATAGGTAAACCAATGGTTAACCCAGGGAGGGACAATGTTGCCATATAAGGAGCACCATCATTTCCAAACAAAGGAAAAGGATCAGGATTCCAATCCGAGGGGAATCCTTGACTGGTAGACTCTAGAAATGTTTCCATTGGAATTGACCCTAAATAATTACTAAGGAAGATAACTTTAACCAGGAATATTTCATGGGAAGTTAATTTTAAAAAATTGAAACAAAAATTTTCCTTTTCATGTTTTAAGAGTTGAGAAAAGGGGAAAATGTGACTCTAGTCTCTTTTGGTTTGAATGAGCTCGAAAGGACAATTTCTCGATGATATTTTAAATTTAAAGAGTCAAAAATACCAAAATGACTAGTCTGGATGATCTAGGCAAAAGGATTACCATATAATTGTGAACTACATAATACCTCCCGACGAACCAAGAAGTATAGGCAGGGAATCTCCCTGAATGTTGTGTTCGGTGTATCACGTTTACAAGGAGGCAGACTCGACATCCAATGGATAAAGGATTACAGAGCTAGTGGGGTCTCTCTTTATATACTCGACGGTATGGGGAGCACAAGTCCATACTAGCGCTATCTAGTGCTGAAGGAAATGACAGCTGCTAGGTTTAAAGATGTCAGAACACGTCTCTATCCTAGACCTCTAAATATAAGCGTTAAGTTTCAATGGTTCCTTAGGTTAATTCAATAGATTTTAACGGTTGATCTTGAATTAGGTTTCAATTAGAAGGCCCTACTACTGTCAACTAAAAAACTCCTACATGTAGCTATATGAGAAAGGAAATCTTTGTCTTCGATGAAATTTAACACTAATTGAGAGATAGAGAACACACAATCAATGCAACAATCAAAGAATAAAATCTTTCGCTAATAAATCTCCAAAATGCATTGAATCTTCCTATCAAATTCACTTCAACTATTCCTTTTAATAGTAAAGAGAATTCATTTCTTTTCGAATGCAAATTATGATGTGACTCTAATCTTCAATGATACTAGCTAATGCAACATATTGATTCAATAAACTAGAATTATGTATTTTTCAATGGAATGATAACATGAATATTTCATAAACACTTCAATGATTTTTTTTTCAAAACAATCAAAATCAATCAAATGGAAAGCATGGAAAGAGAATTCCTTCCAAACTAATGATGCAATGATTCAATCAAGAACAAGATGAGCAATGTAATCTATACCTGAAAAGAGACGCTTAATCAAGAGAAGAACAAACGAAACTTTTCAAACTTGTTTAATTGAAATCAAAGCGATGAAAGGACTAAAAAACGAAAATGCATGGAGCATCTAACCAACAAATTGACTTGCTAAGCACACAAACAGTTGAATGGACAATGACCTAGATGCCTTAGGGCCCCAAAACCATCCAAAGACTCAAAAATTCAAGTAAAAGAAGGAAAACCAAACAAGCACACAAACCAAGCCAATGAAGCTTTCCAGTCAGGAAGAACACAGGCAAAACAAGCTAAGAGGCAGAAATTAAGAGGGAAAGACACACTGGTTATGATCCAGGAGAAACCCTAATCTTCACCTATTGGAATCAACGTAACTGCCTAACTGACAACAAGCGCTGGTTGGAACGATCGACACAACTGGCTAGACTACAACTAGCGTTGATAGGTCTGATTGACGTGACTGCCTAAGTGACAACAAGCGTTGATCGGCACGACCAACATGACTGGACAGACTAAAACTAGCACTGATAAGCCTGATCGGCTCGATTGTTTGGAAAAACTAAGTGCCGATCAAGGGATTCAAGAAAAAAAAGAAAATTCGAAGGCCAAAACGAGACCCGCCACTATAAATTTTAGACTCAGAGAAGTAAACCAGGAAAAGCAGAGAAAACTAAAGGGAAATGGTGATACTAGAAAAGTTCACACAAAACCATGAAATGAAAATAAATCAAACACGAGGATCGACTCCCCAACAGAGTTGCCAATTTGTGGTGCAGGTAAATTCTCGGTGCGAACATAGACAATTCATCTAGCTCAAGAGAGAGAGTCTAGTCACAAACAAACAATTTATGGAAAACTTCCTTAAGCTAGAATGAAATAAGAGGGCCTGCCTCTTAGAACGCTATTCTGCTTCGTGATGATCCTACTTTCTTACTCCAGCTACTTTTTGTTTCCTTCCTTCGAATACCTGAAACAAGAAAACAAACAACAAGAACAAACGTGACAACATACAAATTGCATTCATCCTACTTAACAGGTCAAGGAAAATTAAGCCATCAAATGTAAGATAACACTTCAATGTAGGAAATCAAACAATAGTTGTATTCATATAAGTCCAGAAAGAGATTACAACCAATGCCTTGCTGTTGCTGGTCTCCTCCGACATATCCAGGTTCCCAAACTTCTGCTAGCATCTCATGGATAGCCACAATAATGGAAGTTTTAAGGCTTCTTCCCTTTAGTCTCAAACCAAACCAGACACACTATTCTCCCTCAAACATAAAATAGAGAGCTATAAGCTATAATATCTTGCTGGTTTTTCAAGCTCCAAAAATACTAAGACTGAAACTACATCCAAAAAAACTAGTTCATCTTGGGAAAGGAGGGGCATATATAGCTTTGATGGAGGGGAAATGGTTCCTCTTATCATGGGATAGGCCTTATCTCTTGATTTGTTCCATCCTAGTAGAGGAAGGGAACCCAAACAGACTTCCTTGGCTCCATCTAGCCCAATCATTTACCAAACTTCCATTATGAAGCTTCTAGACCTAGAAGCTTCGACTCCATATTTAAAAAACTTGCCAAAAGAGGATTAGCATGACTGAGACAAGGCTCAGTAGCATTGATCAATGCTATTCCCAATGTTAAACTCTGTAAATCGGCGCAGGGGATGAACTGGTCATTAATGTTGGTATTGTAAACTGGGGTAAAAGGAATTCTTGGGAAATGATGCAAAAGGGAAATGTTCTTCTCATGAAGAGGGACATAATGGGATTTTCTTCATGATGGGAAAACACATGAGGGTCACTATAGAGGTCCTCTGGGACCATGGAATGAGGAGTACAGGGACATTGAAATTTTTTTGTGGAACAAGGTGGATGCTAGTAGAGCAGAGCGAGTAGATACCATGTTGTACAGGTAGCTCATTGGGTCACTAATTTACTTATTCAAAACACAACTTGATATATGCTTTGTAGTGAACGAGTTGAGCCATTTCATGATGGAGCCTACTAGAGTTCACTAGGTTTCTTCCAATCATGTCTTGAGGTATCTAAAAGGCACGAAAAATTATGAGTTATGGTACAAACAAGCTGGTGGAGATTGAGCAGGGATTTCCACAGATCTGAAGAGTACTTCAAGATTTTTCTTTAGCATTGGGTAAACAATTGTTTCTTGGTTCAACAGGAAGTAGAGATCGGTTTCACTCAGTTCAGTAGAGGCCAAATATATGGATGTCATCTTGACGACATGTGAATCCATATGGATGAGGAAGTTACTTGTGGGCCATTTTAGGCAGGAGTTGTAGCCCACCATGATTCACAATGATGACCAAAGTTGCCTCAAGATCTTTGAGAGTCCAATTTTTCATGACCATGTTGGAGATTGGATAAATCAATGCTCCCCGTATGTTTTGTGACATAGACTAACTGCCTCTTGTGGATGCTTATCTCTGGTAATACGCTTGTTGACTAATACCTATGGGTTTTTGTCTAACAAAAATCGCGATTCCCAACAAGTGATAGCAGAGTGTAGGTCATGAGTTTGATACACACTCGACTTGCATTGGTGGGGATATTGTTGGACATTGGATAAACCAACACTCCCCGTGTGTTTCGTGACATGGACTAACCACCTCTCATGGATCCTTATCTCTGGAGATGCGATTGTTGACTAATACCTGTGGGTTTTCGTCTAACGACAATTGTGATTTGAAACTGACCACTCCAAGAACATTAAGATTAGGTACCATCATCTTAGAGACTATGTGTAGAAAGGGATAATAAATATATTGCACATTCCCATATATGAGTAGATTGTAGATATCTTGATGAAGGCCTTAGTTAAAGGCAAGTTTGATTTTTCAGAGATAAGTTGGGAGTTGTACAAAATACCTTCCTCGCTAAGAGGGAGTGTTGAAAATGTAGTGAAGAAAGGTCTTCTAGCTTATTCCTTAGTCAATAAATACCTTGAATTTTCTTTCTCTATCAGGAAAATGAATTCATAATATAGGATTTAGTTTTGATGAGTCAATTTCCATTTCACTAGAATGATTAGTAGATTGCATGCATTGTGTTGAAGCTTCAGTTCATTGGAGCATTCCTCAATTAGACTACAAGATGAAGTGGCAGTGTCAAGTTCAAGATAGGATGACTTAAGAATTTAGAGACAAGTGAAGAAAGGATGAGTTAAGTCCTTGGTTAACTCGGTTCTCAACTAGAGGAAATCAAGGAGTAACTCAAGCTAGTTAACTAAGCTAGTCAAAGTGTAACTGAGACTTGCTCTAGTTAACTAGAAAAAGGAACTTGTTGAAGTAGTGTGAACAACCATTTGATTTGGCCTCTCAACATGGATCAAAAGTCTATCAAGGTAAGAGAAGGACGAAGGCACACGATTTATTATTCTTTGTTGATTAACAGTGCACATTGGTTGAGGAGCAAGTTGAGATTACTTTTAACAGGAAGAAATTATGTATATAGGTTGAGATCAATAGGTAGAAGTAAAAACATCTTCTCAAGGCCGATAGAAGTGACCAAAGAACAGGCTAATAGCTATAGTAGAGTTGAGATAAGTTTCTCATACGCTATTTTCTAGCTGCAGTGGTCACATATTAAATTTGTAAAATATATATTCTCTCAAAGAAAAATCAATAGAATCCCACATCAAAAAATGCAGGCTTTTCCATTTGGGTTTACTGGGTAAAACATTGGTTTCAATTTTGTGTGCATGCATTTTTATTGCAAGTGTTTTCTTCAGTGCTTATTGAATGTTAAGAAACTTTGTATCTTGGTGAAAGTTAAACTTGGTTTTAGTTTTTAGTTGCCTTGTTTTTAAGTAGATTCATCTAAGTAGTTGCAGAGTTTCAAGAAAATTAACAAAAATATAATCCAAATACATTTGGAAAAAATATCTTACTCATGGATATTGGGAAAAAGAACAAGAAAGGGATTTGAAACATTGGAAAAAGAAAAGTAGAGGGATTTGGGAGCTTAAGAACAATGTTGAAGAGAATGAACAACAACTAGAGTAGAAAAAATAAATGATTGACTAAGACAAGATGATTCACCTAATGGTAATATTAGTGAATACTCAACTCATGATAGGTGTTTTCCTTATGAACTTCAAGCTCACTAAGCTATGGAGTATTTTAGTGGCATTGCTCTAGATTTTAGTACTATTTCATCTCTTAAACACATATATAATGGTTCAAAGATATTATTTTACTTAAAACTATAGATGATATTCAAAAGGGAAACATATAGGTGGCTCATTTAGAATATTGCGAGGATGATCAAAATATCACATTGTTTGTAAAAATCATTCATGGACTATGAGAATAAACAAAGTTATGCGACCTTTGTAGATGAATATGGTAGGTTTTAACTCCACCATCCCTCATTATCTAAACTAAAATTATAGTTGTCTTTGAGTGGTTCACATTTAACTTACAAGATTGGGATTCCAATGAAGTCAATAAAAGACACTTTCATTTTATATCTAATGTAGACATTAATCCTTTATCGAGTGACAATTATTTTTTGGAGATTGATAATAAAAAAATCATTCTCTTGGATGGGTTTGTGGTACATACCAAAACATATTCAAATTAACCACTAAGTTTCACATGCTTGTCTAAATCTATTATGAAAAATTAGTCATTTTTTCCATAGAGGAATTATTGTCTATCCCAAATTCTATTGAAGTGTTGCATTTTTTAGTTGATGTTTCATGTGGTAAAATATTCTTTTGGGTTAGAATATTCAAAAGTAAAGAGGAACCATTTGGTAGAGGCCACCAAATACTACCATGTGTAAATTTTCATAAAGAAGAGGTGCTTTGCAAATGGAAGGCAATGCTGATGGCATAAGACACCATTAATTGTATGCATTTCTCAATGCTTCATTTTTTTATTATTAATTATTAATTATCATATGAAATGTTATTCATAACATGCAAAGTGAATTGCAACATTATAATTATAGGTATTGTCAATGTTTTCTTGATTGAGAATAACATTAAAAGGTGGTAGAAACCACTCAAAAGGGGTAATCATTCCTTTGTCATTTTCTTGCCATGAGTAATGGAGATCATACAATTTATTGCAACAAGAGGTGATATTGAAATTGTTACTACTTAATTATCAATCGCCAGATCATATGGAAGTAAGTATGTAATAGAGCTTTCTTATCTTAGTATTTTGCAACCATATTTTTTTTTCCTTAAGGAAAAAATGTAATTTTCATTAAGATTAGTAAAATACATGTTGTAGATGCTTATAGAAGCATATGCTATAATTTGGGGTGACTCACCCTTCAAAACTAATAAGTATAAAAGACCCCCATTGGGAGTGTTGATAGTTATGGCATATTTACATGTCAAAAAATATATATACAAGATAGCATTCAGTCAGAATATATACGGGATGGAGATAAAAAATACAAAAAAACTGGCCCTTAAGGCCACTATACTCTGATGTCAATATATGGCCTATGGTAGTAATGATAATGTTTCCATCCAACTGCTCCAGGATCAGCCATGAACCCCTAAGCCTGATCACAACCTCCATGGAAATTTGGTCGAAAACTTGACTACGTTCCCTATAGATATGCTGACAAACAATGGAATCAAATTAGGCCCTTAAACAAAGTGCATCATCCAATATATGACTTAGAGAAAAAGCATGGAAGATAGATATATTGTTGAACTAGTTAATAATGATCTTGGAGTCCCGAAATATTTGCAGATGTCTACACTGTTTTTCTAATGCAAATTGTAGGAGATCTCTGAGGGTAATTAGTTCAACAAAATTGTTTGTCCCATTATTTTGCAGCCATATTAAGAACATTATTATAACATTCAACATATGTTATAAAGTGTACAAGCACCTAAAAATCTTGTAATACAACATGCATGAATACAAATGTAGACATTTCATGTTCAAAAGAAAGTTGGTGATAAATTTTGAACTGATTGTTGTGCATTTTGTACATCCCAAGATTGAAAACAAGAATACTTCATTGGAGTTCACTAAGGAAGGATTTAAAAATATTGAGGTTGTTTTCTATATATGGAAAACATTTTGCATTTTTTCTTGCTAACTTCATATTTAAATGAGGAATAACAACTTGCTAGTAAATGGTGAGTGAGACAAAAAAATCTCAATTTTGTCATCTGTACAATAGTGTAGAACCTCGTGTATTTGTATATTTCTCTTGGGAAACTTGTCAATGGGATTTTTTGAATGACTGTTATAAGATTGAGGACTTGTTATCACTGCGACCAATACTGTCCAAAATTTTTCTCACACTTGAATTTTGGAGCCTACTGAGGCTCTTACGTCTGTCACTCTATCGTTACTCCATGGGCATTTGCTGTTTTGAAAAGATTTCAAGTCTTCTTCCTAGTTTTAAACTGTCAAGTCACTTGCACACACACATGCTCAATCTTCTATGACTTCATGAGAACACTTCCTTTATGAAAGCTTGAACAGGCATGATGCCATCCATCAAGACAATGCTTGTGTGATGTTCAAATCATATTAAAAACCAATGTGCACTTCCGTTGACAATCTTCCCCGCCTTATGTGAGTGTTCTCAACTTTTGATTTTGTGTGCCTCTATGTTCAAAAGTGTCACTTTCACTTTCGCAACTGTCACTTCTGCTTGATTTTTCCTTAACAAGTTTCATACTCATGTTACCTTCACTCTGGCATGTGTTTCTTTCAATGTCTTTAACTTTTGCAAGTGTTTCTTTACTATCATTTCAAGGTGTGATTGTTGTTCATGAGTCATGTGCATTCCCTTGGATTGCATCGATGTCATTCATGTGTGTGATTCATGTTTGAGTTTTGATTGAATGCATTTTGAATCCCTTTCTTGGTCCTACCATTCAGCGTACGTTGTAGAGGCATTAGCCTGCTTACTATGTAATGAATGCAACTTATCCATGAGCATCATTCACCCATATTTCCTCCCATACTTGTGCACTAAGTATTTTCAAAGGTTTCCCCCCTCTCACAGTGCATTATTACTTCATAAGAATTAGTCACCTGGCCTTGTGCTACCTCCCTTAGTGAAAAGCACATTCTAGATGAACAAGTAGCCACTGTTGGAGAGAATTGTGCCCTGCCAAGCTTGAGTGCACTTCAAAACAATGAAGCGCACTATGAAACACTCAGTGAAAAAGTGCACTTCAGAAGAACATGAAACTTCTCTGCTCTAAAAAGAGCTATCTAGACAAAAAAGGACCTACCTTCCTTAGAAAATCACACTATGAGAGCCTAAGAACACTTCAAAACCATGAGCGCACATCAGGACTATGACCACAGTCCTTCGGCATGAAGAAATGTGCCCTCTTAGAGAACATGGTGCACTTACAAAGCATTAAGCTTCATTATTCTCTTAAAGCACATGGCATATTAATGAAGCACAAAGCCTTAGAGTGCATGATGCAATCATGAAGCACAGAGATTCATCCTTCCCTTGAGCACATGGTGTAGTCACAAAGCCTGAAGCTTGAGCACACTCCTTTGGCACGAAGAACTGCACCCTATTTGAGCACATGAGCACATCTTAAAGGCTTGAATATTTTACCTTCATCCCTTTGGCATGCACCAGTGCACCCTCCTTATCCTTGAGCGGATGAGTGCACCTTGAAGGCCTAAAGGCTCGAAGCTTCACTTCTTCATCTCTTCGGAGTGCACCCTTGCTCCCTCTTATTCTCTTTGATCATATGAGTGCACCTTGAAGGCCTGAAGGCCTTAAGCCTTACTCCTTTGTCTCTTCGAAGTGTGCCCTTGTGCCTTCTTAGTCTCTTTGAGCACACAAGTGTACCTTGAAGGTCTCCTGTGAGCCTTCATGAGATTAAATGCACCCTCCTAATCAAGCCTTCTTCATTTAACCCTTGCATAGGCCTATCATGAGTTCATCATTCCATGAGCTAGAAAGAAAGGAGAAAGCATAAAGAAGCACTTATGGAGAAGAAGAACAAAAGAAAGCTATCATGGAGACATGATGTAGATTATGGACTGAAACAGAAAGAAGACATTGCATGATGACTCAGAGGATTTCTATATTAATTAGAGACCCTTTGGAGGGTGAATATAAGCAACAAATAAAATCTTCCATGAATATGAAGCATAGATCAGATTTATCATCAAGAATACGAGATGAAGCAGCAAGGAAGAAAACTTGGCATTGCCACCTCATCATTGAAGTCCATGTCATCATTATCAAGTTGTAATTTATACAAGTATAATCATAATGGTCAATATGTGTCCATGTGTCATTCCACATAATCATGTGGAAAGTAATGTAATGTGTGGAAGTCCAAGAGTCATATATGGAATATGAAAAGTCACTTAGTCATACATGGACAAAATGTCTTTAGGAGAAGTCCAAAGTCATTAGAAGTTCAAGAGTTGTTTAGAAGTACAAAGGACACATTATAAGTCAAATAATAATGAGGGTAATTCAAGATTCATGGGGATATGAAAGGTCATCCCCCTTGTAATAAAGAAACCTCATAACTCAAGCAAGTGGCTTTTTGAGGCTTAAGCTATAGAGAGCTAGTCTTGTCTTCGCTACTTGGCATAGGAGAGAAAACTATTCTTTGGAGAAGCAAGAAGTGTGATCTAGATTGCATCATTATATTTGTTGTCATCTATATTGATGCATTCAAAGTTGAAAAAGTGGTGCAATCAGCTCATGGGACCTTTTTTACCAGTGGGACCCAGTTTGGTGAAATAGGGTCTGAAACCTTCTGGGAGAATTTTGAGGCATCAAATGACATTTTTTGGGAGTAAAACTTTGCCACTTTATCATATCAACTTTTCATGCTATTCTACACACAAATATATTTCCAACAACATAAGAATTGTGTTAATAAGAGTCCGTATCCAAAAGTTATGTCACTCAGATGCTGACCTTCCTATTTTCAAACCTATAGTTGGGGAGAATGCCACGTTAGCCCCCATTATTCATGGAAAAGGGGATATCCACGTGTTCTTGATGTAAAATACTCTAGAAGAGTCAACATTGTAACTCTAGTTAAGAGTTGATGTAGTCAAAATTAACCACTAATAGGCTATCAGGTTGTGTTATAACCATGCCACTAGGAGGAAGAGGCATTCCATTCTTTCGAGAGCATTTTGTTCCATAGTTTAGAAAATATAGCCAGGAGAGGTAGGAGGTAGAGAAAAAAGAGAGGATATGTGAATTGTAGAAGCCCATGGGCCACGTATGTTACTTCTTTCTACTTGCAACCATATTTCCAAACAGAGAAAGAGAGTGAAGCAACCTCACCTTCCAATTGGGTTTTCTCCTGAAAGGGTTTTCGAGAGAATATATTGTGTCTTATGTGTGTGTGATATTATTTTATATTTCTCTATTTTATGTATAATTTCCATTTGCATGCATGCACTAATTACAATTAAATTTACAGATCTAGAAGTTTAATAAAACTGTAATAGTGTAAAAAAATAGAATTTTAATATATTATTATTAGATCTATTGGGACAAACTATCCAGTGGAATATCCACGACAATTTACAGATCATTTGGTGTAAGATAAAGTTTCTTTGGATATTTTTTTGGATATTTTAGGGATCTAGATCAGCAGGGCCAAAAATCATAAAGCCCTAAACATGGCTGACAAATCTGTAAATGAACCTCGTGATCCTGCAGAGGTAGGTTTACGTGGATGGAAAAACAATTCACAAATATCAACCACAATGTAAGCCTCCTCATGGTAGCCTTAAATAACAAGCTGGGGATATTTGGAGAAGATGGGGGTTCGAATACAAAGGAAAAATCTAAACGGGAATTAGAATATCAGGGAGAAACAAAGAACCAATTGAAGAAAGAATCCAGAAACGATCAGCCTAGTTTGAGTGCAGTGACTCAGTCCCTATTTAAAATGGAAGCAAAAGTTGATACCAATAAGCACCAAAACAAGATCAACGCTTTGAAGTTGAACCATTGTTGTAGCAAGTAGAGTCTCATTTCAACGTCCATTAGATTGAGGAATGGCATAAAATCTCTTTTGTGCAGTTGAAATTGGAGGGGTTTTGACTGACTTGGTGGGAGAGCCACATGGAAACACTAAAATTGGAGGGAGGACCTCTAGTGACTAAGTGGGAATATTTCAAAACTGTCATTAAGTCATAGTTTTCTCCCTTTGGGTATGTGGAGGACCAGTGGATCTGGTGGCATTACTTCCGGCAAAAACCGGGCCAAAGCATGTAGAAGTACACCCCGTAATTTAGGAAGATGGCTATAATGTGGGGTATCTCTCCAAAGAACCCAGATGTAATCCTTAAGTATTTGGGGGGTTTACCCCACCATTTGTGTGAGCAAGTGATGCTGCTCAAGCCCAAACCAGTGGACGAGGCTTGTGTATAGGCACAGTACCTGGGGAACATATGCCTGAAAACACAGCAATCAAGTGGATCGAAGCAGAAGGAGCAACATGAAGATTCTAAGGAGGTGAAGAAAATAAAAAAGGGGGAAAGATAAAAATACAACAACCACAACACATAGGTGAAAAGATCCTAGAAACCACTACAACCACTCTAACATTGATGGCCATACGAAGGAGAAGTGTTAGATGTTTCATCCATAGAATGAACCCAAAGAACAAGAAGAAAAATATCAAGAAGAAGAATCTCATGGCTGCGGATTCAAAAACCCAAGTTGAAAGTAGCTCGGATGTGGATGAGAAGATAGTTTGTACATCAATGCATAAGGAGGTGAATCTAAGTAGACCTCAACAATAGGAAGAGAAAGAAATGACCAAACTCTTCCATATAAAGATATAGGTCAAGAAGACAAAGGTTAATTCTTTGTTTGCCTCAGGATCACAGGTGAATCTCATTGTAGTGGAGTTGCTCAAGAAGTTAGGGCTGATCCAAACCCATATACATTGGGATGGGTAAATAAGGATGCAGAGCTAAAGGTAACAAAAACATGTAAAATTAGATTTGCTATCAGTGTTGATTTTATTGATGAAGTAGATCTAGATGTGGTTCCCATTGATGTATGTGGAGTCGTGTTTAGGAGTCCATACATGTACATGCAGGATGCAATATTCATGAAGAGAGACAACCAATACCGACTCAACAAGAATGAAAAATCATTAATCATCAATGCACATAAAGGAAGGTAAAAAATTTCATTGGTAAGTGCCGACCAAGCCAAAAAAATGTTCAATTCCAACAAGAAGTATGTTTTATTATTTTAAAGAGAAAGCTAGTCTGAAGAGGAGTCAATAAGAGGCAAGGCTTCCATGGAGGGGTGTACTAAGAAACATAAACAACAATTGGAGCAGTTGTTAGAGGCATAAAATGATGTGTTCCAAGAGCCTGAAGGGTTACCACAAGAGAGAAGTGGAGCACAAGATTTCATGAATTTCAGTGTGCAAGGTGTTGGCTGTTGAGGGTTTGAGAAAGAAAACATTGTAAATTGTACTTTTCCATTTTAATTTTTTTAGTGAATGATCAAGACCGAGGTTTGTTTTATTAGGGATTCATGTGTCAGTTTCCAATGGTGATGTGTTATTCTGTGTTGTAAGTTTCTAACTTATTACAATAATGCTTGAATGTTAAGTCATCATGTTTAATTAAGAAGAATCTGTTTCAAAATTCACTTTTTGAGTGCTGTGTTATGACTTAATGAACATTTTATTTTTTTCTTCTATTGAGATCATCTAGAATTCATCCTTAGCTAGATGCTTTAGATGTTTTCAATTTGAAAATTCCTTCACTTACCCCTCTACAACGAAATTAAATTAAAAACACTAGAAGGATTGTCTACCTTGCCCTGTTAAAATATTCCTCATCTTTTATCCTCTCTCAGAAAAAATCATTAGTTTAATATGACTCCATGCCCAATGGATTTTCCCTCTCCTCTACCATCAAACTGTTAAATATAATTCGCCTATGATATTAATACCTAGCCTAAAACCTAAGGCAATTAGTCATCTAAGTGACTAGAGATTCAGATAGAGAGAGCCCTCTCTAAAGCTGGAAGGGCTAGATTACAGTTTCAAAGTGGTTTGTGCTTACCTATGGGTTTCCTTCCTACAACCAAAGGAAATTATATAATGCTAACATAATCGACCTTCCTATGAAGTATGGATTTCATTATTCTCTCTCTCTCTCTCTCTCTCTCTCTCTCTCTCTCTATATATATATATATATATATATATATATATATATATATTCCTTTGTTCTACTGGTTGTATTCTCCTCAAGTATGACTCTTTTTGAGACAAAATACTATTATACTTATAGTATTTTTTGGACGATGCTATTATGGTATATGCTCACTTTTAACTATATACTACACCAATGCTTATTACATAACAAAACACTAGAAATCCAATTTAATCCAAAAATTATTTAACAAAATATTTGTGGTTTTTTCCATGTCCATGTTTGCGAACTAAGCTTTGTAACACATGCACTTACTGCATAGTTTTCAGAGATTTTTTCCCTTTGAGATTTATTGAATTGTGTACTAAACAATTTAGATTACAACTACATATGTATGATTTACTCAGAACGAGTGAAATAAAGACTCGAAACAAATATTCATGTCTTTTTTTGGACTATTCTTTACAACATTGTTATACAAAATTACATATATCATTATTCATATTCAATCACTCTATAAAACATTCACATAGTAACAATTTAGAATACCAACTTGAAATTTTAAGTTTGGGAACTAATACAAGAACTATCCATCTCTTCCCATCCTTGACAACTTTCTCCAAAAGTGTCCCTCTGAGGACAGGTTTGCAAGTCTTTTTCTCTTAATTTATTTCTCATTTCTTTTCTACTCACCAGTTTTGCACTGTGTGACCCTTTTTCTTAGCAAGAAGACAAAAAGTGTTCATCCCCTACCATCTCTTGGTAGTTGGTAACTACCTCCACGTCACCTAATAACTGGAAAGTAGTTACTAGCTCATTTATGAGCTCTACTCCCCACTTCCGAAGACAACATCCTATCTTTTAGGGAATTTATGGATTAATCATTTACATAATTACAAATAATCCAATCATTTAGATTACATGCCTAGGAATTAATGAATGGGTAATCAATTTTTGAAAACTGGTAGCTGAGGGAGAAATTTCCCCATTAAGGGAGCCCAATAAACCCTTACCAATGCTTATTACATAACAAAACACTAGAAATCCAATTTAATCCAAAAATTATTTAACAAAATATTTGTGGTTTTTTCCATGTCCATGTTTGCGAACTAAGCTTTGTAACACATGCACTTACTGCATAGTTTTTAGAGATTTTTTCCCTTTAAGATTTATTGAATTGTGTACTAAACAATTTAGATTACAACTACAGATGTATGATTTACTCAGAACGAGTGAAATAAACACTCGAAACAAATATTCATGTCTTTTTTTGGACTATTCTTTACAACATTGTTATACAAAATTACATATATCATTATTCATATTCAATCACTCTATAAAACATTCACATAGTAACAATTTAGAATACCAACTTGAAATTTTAAGTTTGGGAACTAATTCAAGAACTATCCATCTCTTCCCATCCTTAACAACTTTCTCCAAAAGTGTCCCTCTGAGGACAGGTTTGCAAGTCTTTTTCTCTTAATTTATTTCTCATTTCTTTTCTACTCACCAGTTTTGCACTGTGTGACCCTTTTTCTTAGCAAGAAGACAAAAAGTGTTCATCCCCTACCATCTCTTGGTAGTTGGTAACTACCTCCACGTCACCTAATAACTGGAAAGTAGTTACTAGCTCATTTATGAGCTCTACTCCCCACTTCCGAAGACAACATCCTATCTTTTAGGGAATTTATGGATCAATCATTTACATAATTACAAATAATCCAATCATTTAGATTACATGCCTAGGAATTAATGAATGGGTAATCAATTTTTGAAAACTGGTAGCTGAGGGAGAAATTTCCCCATTAAGGGAGCCCAATAAACCCTTACCAATGCTTATTACATAACAAAACACTAGAAATCCAATTTAATCCAAAAATTATTTAACAAAATATTTGTGGTTTTTTCCATGTCCATGTTTGCGAACTAAGCTTTGTAACACATGCACTTACTGCATAGTTTTCAGAGATTTTTTCCCTTTGAGATTTATTGAATTGTGTACTAAACAATTTAGATTACAACTACATATGTATGATTTACTCAGAACGAGTGAAATAAACACTCGAAACAAATATTCATGTCTTTTTTTGGACTATTCTTTACAACATTGTTATACAAAATTACATATATCATTATTCATATTCAATCACTCTATAAAACATTCACATAGTAACAATTTAGAATACCAACTTGAAATTTTAAGTTTGGGAACTAATACAAGAACTATCCATCTCTTCCCATCCTTGACAACTTTCTCCAAAAGTGTCCCTCTGAGGATAGGTTTGCAAGTCTTTTTCTTTTAATTTATTTCTCATTTCTTTTCTACTCACCAGTTTTGCACTGTGTGACCCTTTTTCTTAGCAAGAAGACAAAAAGTGTTCATCCCCTACCATCTCTTGGTAGTTGGTAACTACCTCCACGTCACCTAATAACTGGAAAGTAGTTACTAGCTCATTTATGAGCTCTACTCCCCACTTCCGAAGACAACATCCTATCTTTTAGGGAATTTATGGATCAATCATTTACATAATTACAAATAATCCAATCATTTAGATTACATGCCTAGGAATTAATGAATGGGTAATCAATTTTTGAAAACTAGTAGCTGAGGGAGAAATTTCCCCATTAAGGGAGCCCAATAAACCCTTACCAATGCTTATTACATAACAAAACACTAGAAATCCAATTTAATCCAAAAATTATTTAACAAAATATTTGTGGTTTTTTCCATGTCCATGTTTGCGAACTAAGATTTGTAACACATGCACTTACTGCATAGTTTTCAGAGATTTTTTCCCTTTGAGATTTATTGAATTGTGTACTAAACAATTTAGATTACAACTACATATGTATGATTTACTCAGAACGAGTGAAATAAAGACTCGAAACAAATATTCATGTCTTTTTTTGGACTATTCTTTACAACATTGTTATACAAAATTACATATATCATTATTCATATTCAATCACTCTATAAAACATTCACATAGTAACAATTTAGAATACCAACTTGAAATTTTAAGTTTGGGAACTAATACAAGAACTATCCATCTCTTCCCGTCCTTGACAACTTTCTCCAAAGTGTCCCTCTGAGGACAGGTTTGCAAGTCTTTTTCTCTTAATTTATTTCTCATTTCTTTTCTACTCACCAGTTTTGCACTGTGTGACCCTTTTTCTTAGCAAGAAGACAAAAAGTGTTCATCCCCTACCATCTCTTGGTAGTTGGTAACTACCTCCACGTCACCTAATAACTGGAAAGTAGTTACTAGCTCATTTATGAGCTCTACTCTCCACTTCCGAAGACAACATCCTATCTTTTAGGGAATTTATGGATCAATCATTTACATAATTACAAATAATCCAATCATTTAGATTACATGCCTAGGAATTAATGAATGGGTAATCAATTTTTGAAAACTGGTAGCTGAGGGAGAAATTTCCCCATTAAGGGAGCCCAATAAACCCTTAAGAGACCTCACTTGTCCTTGAAAAAAAAGGTTAAATTTTCACATAGGAAAATATTATTTTTGATGTGGGTCCAAGTCATCTTCAAAAGTACAAGTTGGCCTAAAGGAGAAATTCGACCCCCAACGACCAGATATAAATAGACCAAGCTTGACATCACTTGGGGGTATCACATCACACATCAATATTATTCATTTTGTTTGACTTGACCTGAAATTGCAAGGCCCAAGTTCACACTTGAGAAGGAGAGATAGGAGATTTCTTTTGATTGCGTTGAATTTCTATTTTGGAACGTTTAACCAATGTTAACTTTGAAGGATTTGCCTTGGTTTGAATTAATTTTTGGATTGGTTCTAGAAGTCTAAACTCAGGGAGAAGAAAAATGGAATTTTATGGGCACTTTGACCACCTTTGATTGCAGTCCTGAGGCTAGGGTTGACCATAGGTTAGCTATTGAATTTGACCGAATTGTGGAAAGAAATTTGGATTTGTTTTGACTCAATTTTACTAGGAAAAAAAGGTTTCATTCTTTGACTAGTTGACAAAACCTTTTGGAGTTGTTTTGACCATTGACTTGGATTGGTTAAGGATGCATTGACTACTGTTGACTTTGAATTTGATAGGGCTAAAAATCACAGAATTGGTATTTGACCATATTTGGCATTTTGTCTCATATTTGATTAGATATTGGGTTGTTGAATTGGATAGTCAATGCTTTGACCTTTGACTTTTTGTTGGATGTACTTAGACTATGTATATCTATTGAACATTTGATGAACATCTAATAGAAGAAGAATTTAGTTTGGTTTTTCCCCTTTGTGGGGCTTTTCCCTAATATTTGACCTAAATGTCTATTTCTCATTGATCTTGGTTGTATTATATTGTATTGTTCACTGTTCTATCTACAATTTCTTAATGTTATTGGGTAATTTAAATTAATTGGAAAAATTAATTGTTACTGAAAAAAACAAAAAATGTTAAAGTGATTGTTACAACATAGAAATTTGAAAAATTAACATGGTATCAGAGCTAAGGTGAAGACAAGCCAGAGGAGACATGAGTAGTCACCCATTTGAAGAGATATTATCTGATGTTGAAGTTCATTTGACTTTTTTAATATGTCTACCTTATACTTTAAGATTTAGGAGAAGTCGAATGACTCATTAAACTTTGATCCATGTAGGGCTAGACTGGATCTGACTTTGGAAGAGAATTATGTCATGGAATTTCTTAAAGGGAAGGTACCTGAACCTCCGGAGAGTGAAAATGCTACTACCAAGTCCAGGTATATGAAAGGTGAGATCAAAGCTAAGAAAATCATAATGATTCTTTGAGAGATCATTTGATTAGTTATGTCTCAAAATTGAATAAGTCCAAGGAAATGTATGATAAGTTGATTGGGATCTATGAAGTCAACAACTTGAGCCAAATTCTTGCTTTGAAGAATCAACTCAAGGACATTGAGACGAAGAAGGGTGAGACCATTCAAGCATACTTCATGTGGATATCCCAAATCAAGGATCAACTATTGACTAGTAGTGAGATTGTATATGATATAGAGTTGGTGTTGATTGCCCTCAGAGGTTTTCCTATGATATGGGAGACATTTATTACAACCATTAGCAAAAATGTAAGATTTCCCTCATTTGAGGAGTTGTTACGCGAATGCACTCAAGAGGATTCCAAAATGATCTATAGAGGAAGAGTTCAAAAGCATGAAGAGGGAGAGCCCACTGCTTTCCCTGCCCAAGCCAAGAAGAGGAAAGAAGGAGGAGGGCCATATAATAAAATAAATCCTTCTCCAACATTAAAAAACTCCAATAGAAGATCTAAAAAGGATGTATCAAAAGTTCGATGTTTCAAATGCCACAAGCATGGTCATTATGCCCATGAATATCCAAAAGATGAAATTACTCCAAGGTCCAACAATAAAAATCATGGCTACAACAAAAACAGGTCCAATAATAGAAGAAGAAGAAAAGATCCCGCTACTTGTTAAGAAGGTTATTGTCCTCAAAAGAGATGAAGAAATCCAAGGTATAATAATAATGTAATTGAAACTCAATATGAGTACTTTCTTGTTTCTGCGCTTTCGAGTTCCTCTCCTCTAGTTTGTTTTGATAATTGGTTGGTAGATAGTGGGGATTCTATAAATTTCACTAGTTATAAATAAGTCCTCTCAAACTTAATTGAGGAGTATGATTTGAAGATAATACTTGGGGACAATTATACATATCCTTTGAAAGGCTTTGGATCTATTTATTTTCATTTGAACTATATTCAAATCATATATCTACATGATGTCTTATATATGCTGATATTAAATAAGAGCCTTGTCTCAATCTATGGAAAACAAGGGTTTCAAGGTTGTATTCATTAATGGAAATGTCCTTGATTGTTCAAGGAGAACTAGTATGAGAGATTCCTTCACACTTGGGACTAGAAATGAAGTCCTATGTTTTTGGAAATACTGAGAGGGGGGTGAATCAATATTTCTTCTCAGTTAGTTTTTTTTTTAACTTCACAGAGCATTATTTGTTATTAGTAACAAATAAACATAAACATTCTTAAACTCCATTCAATAATGCATAACAATAGAGATAGTAAACAAAAATATTTTAGGTGGAGACCCATCCGGAACAAAAACAACAAAATTCTTCTTAATATTTATCTTTCAAATATTTACATCAAGTTTTCAACTCCAACTGAAGGAGGCTCCAACCTATAGGACTCTCCAATGCCCTATTTACAAACTGCAACTAGGAGGACACTCTCACGCCTTATGCATTCTCTAAACTACCCTAGCACAACCTTGAAGGAGACTCCACTAACTTGCCATGCACCACCCTACCACCCTAACCAGGGGGCAGAGCACATTTCACAATTTTCAGACTCGATCCACCTATGCTTTGAATTAATACAAAACAAACTAAAACATAATCATTGATGCCTCTACTGTAATGTCCCTTATTAAATTAATTGTGTTAAGAAGAATGCTCATTTTTTCATTTTGGGCGTTGGGAATGTTTTGGCATGAAAACTTAGGAAAAGTGGGTTGAGGGAGTCCCCACTTAATTTTTGGGAGAAATGGAGACCACCAACATTAGAGAAAAAGAAAATTAAATTGGTAGTGAAATATGGGGCCCACATGAAGTACGCACTTAGGGAAAAAGGACTTCGAATTCCTTGAGGAAAATTGAATTGGTGGAGGGACCCACAAGGGATGCATGTCTACCAATTATAAAAGGAAGGAATGAGGGAGAAATAGGGGTATTTTGTCTATTTTAAAATTGAATTTACCTTAGCTGATCCGCTGAGTTAATTTTGTGTTGTTTAGCACACGAGTGTCTCCGAGCAGAGATCTCAACCCTTGCTTCAGTGGAATTTGAGTGCCAACCCTAGGAGGGAGTTCTACTTCGTTCCAAGTCATACCAGCAACAATAAGTCGAGTTATAGTAGCAGGGGAAGTAACAACAAGGAGGTCGAGTTATAGTCGCAGGGAAAGTAACAACATGACAACTGAGTTACAACAGTAGGAAAATAGCCGAAAGGAGGATGAGTTCCAGCAGAAGGGAGAGTAGAAATAGTGTAGAGCAGGGAGAGTAACAGTAGTGCAGAACAGGGAGAGTAAAAACATCGTAGGGAATGTGCAGCCATTGGAGTGAGATTTGTTGGGGCAACATTATCTTGGGAATTTTGGAGCTTGGGAGCTGGGAGATCATTTGGAGGGCCATTTGAGGAGGATTGCTAGATTTTGGAGTGCAGAGATTAACAATATCATTCAGAGCAACAAAATTCATATTTGGAGGAGGGCCAAGTTGTGAAGGGTCAATTTTTGAAGGTTGGAACCAAGGAAAACCCTTTTTAGTGTTTTTTGGGTTTTGGGAAAGTATCACAATCCCAAATTCCTAGAATTTTTTGGGCACTCTAGAGAGGGAACATTAAGGGGCAAATTCAAGAAGCAATGTAGTTTTGGAGCAACAACGCAATTTTCTGGAGGAGATGGCTATTGCAGTCATTGGGCTTTCTTATACTCATCACCTGGTGCTTATAACTTGCCTTGTGCAAGCCTAGGTGCACTTTCTCCTACTCTTTGTATCACAAGCTGGTATTATTAATAAAATCTTGGTCAGTTTTGGGATTTGTAGAAATTTCTGGTTCCTGTGTATTGTTTATGAAAATTTCAGTGTTATTGTATTTGCATGTCTTTGTTATCATTGTAAAATTTCCATTAGGAACATTACATCTACTTAGTATGTATATCAATGTCGAACCCTGACAATCTCATTGCTCAGCTTTGCTCAATCTCAGTAACCAACCTAGCCACTAGACAATAGTCAAAAAATAACATTGCTTCTGCTAAATTTGTCATAAAGACAAGCCATACAATTTTGTCATATCACTGTCATCGTCATTGCCAAAGACACACTGTCAAAACATCAAGAAGATCATGCCTGTCAAATCACTATGATCACTATCAAATCAAAATACCATCATTGTCATATTCTTACAATACATCTCTCTCTCTCTCTCTCTCTCTCTCTCTCTCTCTCTCATACCATCATTGTCATATTCTTACAATACATCTCTCTCTCTCTCTCTCTCTCTCTCTCTCTCTCTCTCTCTGCATTAAGGTTACTTCAGATCATTGTCAAATGAATCAATAATATCACTGTCATATCATGCACCATTATTCTTATTCAATTGTAATGTTGTATGATCACTAAAACCTTAGCATTGTAGACTTTCTACAAACCTCAACAATATGACATCAGGTATAGAAGTCAAGTCATATTGTACAACAATTATTCATCAAGGTTCACTGTCCTCGCTAGGGATGTATCAATGAAAAAATCCTGGCTCAACTTTTCAAAGATGTTGTCATTATGTCACTACCATATCAAGTCATATCATATTACTGTCACAAAAAAAACCTCATTTATTTAGGGAATGAAACCCTATTTCCTACAAGAAACCTTTCACAACATCAAGGACATGAAGATGAAATCATATTGTTGCATACTAAGTTTTCAACTAAAGATGGAATCCATATTACATGTTATAGAAAATAGTGCATAGCTATAGGGATAATATGAAAATGAAATAATTCTTGTAGCTTCTTGAAGATATGATATATTTCTTCAACAGTGGAAACCAACCTCACATTAGCAACAATATAATTATTGCATACATTCAAACTTGAAAATAAAACACAGTTCATGCTTGTGGGATACATCATATATTGTGATATGACTAAGTGATGTTTTTACATTTCAAGTCCTCTCTACCAAATTCAAGACAAAGTGAACACTATATAGGTCTAGGATCGTCAACTTATGTTCTTGGAGGAACTCTAGGCATGTTTATAACTATATATATAAACTTCAACCACAAATATCCAACCGCAAACTTTTGTTGTTGATTCATAAACCATTTAGGACTGAGACAACAATATACAAGATGCCATTCATCAATGATAATCAAGCCACAAATATTTTATGCCTATCTGATCTTCAAATGGAGTTAAATAGGTCATTGTGTCAAGGTTAACATTTTGCCTTCGTCTAAATCACAATTTTAGAGAGGGTTATCAAAAGTTTGTTTCAAAATTTCTCTTCACTATTTGCAAACTTGTCATGATGCTTAGAGCATGAATACTAGAAGAAATTGATGTTTTTCTTCCTCCTGAATGATTCATAGGGCAAACCCTTCTTGCAATAAATGTTTTCAACAAGTTCACTTCTATTTAAAGTTAAAGACATCTTGGCTACATGTCTTTAACAATAGGGCATAACGGCTACATGTCAGGAAGAAAGAAAGTTCCTCCTGAATGATTAAAGTTATCTTGGCTACATGTCTTTAACGATCTTGTACCTATCAAGACGTAAATATATTGTTTGTAAGGCCACAGAGATGGGGTTTTTTGGGCCTTGTTCCTAGCAGAGTACTTTGCTGGTTTGAAGGCCAAATATGCAAAAAGGACTTATCCTAATGAAACCAAAAATCCATGCCATAAACTCAACAAGTCTTCACTAATCTAAAGATATGAAGAGCGAAAAATAATTCCCTAAAGGAGGCTGAGTAGAAATGCTGCTCAAACCTTGGATAATCCAAGAACTTTAGTATTTTTCCTGCAAGAGAAAACTACCCAAGAAAATGCCAAAAGAAAATAACCAAAGAAGAAAACCAAACCCTAACCTCTCTTTTGATCTAATCAACTCTCCCCAGGGCCGAATTTCAAAGCTGCTCAATCACAGAAAGACTATCGTTGAAATTGCTTGATATGAAGGAGTAACTAAGGCCTTGCTTTTATAGACTTGGGTAGTTTCTAAGAGGGAAACTGAATTCCCCTATTTGGACGGATAATTTTTATATTTAAAATTTAAAAATTTGGAGGGAGGAACCCATTTTTTGGGTTTTGGTAATTTTCCCTCCAATCATTTATGAGACAAAACCCTCATATGCCCTCAGAATTAAATAACAAATATATACAAGTAATATTTTGACATAAGAATTATTATTTTAAGACCTAGTGAGAAACCTTATGGCATGGGCATTTGTCTTGGCCAAGGAAGAGGTGCCACATCATAATCTATTGGTGTTTTAGCCCACAACTTGGGTTCTTCATCTTTAAACTAGAATAACTCACAAACCGTGAGGGCTCTTGGGGCGTACAACACACCATTGTAATAAAATCCATGAGGAGAATCTAATGATAATTATCTTGAGGCCAATTTCACTGCACATCATTTTAAAAAACAACAAGGAATGCAAGGCTACAAGGGTTTCCAATGATCCTTCGATTAGAGCTTCCAATTAATGTAATATAGATAAATATAAGAGTGCTCATTAATGGATGTTGACATCATTGACAGCACCATTCAAAAAAATCTCCACTTTTGTCATTAACAGAAACACATGTACTTCTTTTGCGAGTACAAATCCCCTTGACTTCATGCAACAATCTTCTTTTCCTGATTTCTCTCTCCCTTTGACATCGATGGCAAAGGGTTGCTCCCCTTGAAAAGCTGTGTGATTCTTGGACTTGTAAATTTCCTGTGCCCCTCCTTATGAAATTCTTTCCTCTATATTCTTGAAAGATTCCTATTTTCTTTTAGTTGCTTCTCTTAGGTAATGCTTGCTACAATAGACAACCTATCTCCCCCTATCATGGTATGCTTCATACAGACTACCACAACTGATGCCTTCTGCAATTCTTCTTTGTATACTTGTTGTAATTCTAACAACTGCTTCATATCTGTCACCTGTCAACTTGTCAATGATAGGTCTTTAAATATTCAACTACTACTGCATAGACTCCCCCTCTTCAATATTCAAAGAGTCATCATTGCTGAATTCATTGAAATAATGTATGAACCAACTCTTTATCCAGATCATCCTGAATCTTGTCATCATCTAATGTACTTATTTATTTCTCATCATATTTGGCCTTTATAAAACCTGAAAGAATTACTGCTAAGATTTTCACATTTTCTTGGTCTTCTTGCGTATTTTTTCTTTTCTTGTACATAATATTAGGATTGTCATTCATGGAATATTCCATCTTGTACTTGCAATCTCAAGCTACGTGCCCATAGTTATGGCATTGATAAATTTCAATTTTGGGCCTAAATAGTGGAGCACACAACACATACTTATTATTGTCAAATCCATCATGAAACCTGTCTCATGATCCTTCAAAACTACTTCGAAGGTTTTGATTTGTTCAATAATGTCTTTGGTAATCAACTCTACTATATGTTATCACTCAGAATTTTCCCTAGAAGTTATCAGAAGAAGGAAAAGACTAAGGTAACTACAAACCAATCTTTTAAGTACAGGTTCTAACCAACCTATGACTCAGAGAGGGCTCTCTCTATATGTTTTAGCTTTGTTTGTTGAGATTTTAGGTTAGTTCTTAAAGTTCAAGGAGGTTTTGGATTTGTATTGGAAGTTGGATAGTGGAATCCTTAAATAGATGGATAGAATGGTGTCTCTGGCTATTGGGATATGGAGTCAAAGAAGGTCAGTAGAACATGGATTAAATCATTAAAGGGAGTGTTCAATGGGTAATCTAGCAGAGTGAAACATAGGTTTTTAGGTTGAACGGGCGAAATGATCTTAACCAGGGTGAGAGGGTACTCAAGAATCCTCAATCTGGGACTAAAAGGAGGAATAGAGGATGATCATGAGCAAAGAGGAGTTAATAATCCTTTACTATAGACCAAAGGGAAACTACCTGAACTAAGGAGCAATAAAGAATTCCTTAACTTAGATAATTTTAGCAGAAAACATACAAAATGCCTAATAGTCAAAACAAAATTCAATGAAGCAAGTTCTGAGATACTGAATTTAGATTTCAGATACATTTAAGGTTATGGAAATTATTTTAAAGAAAATGACAACACAAAGAAGGTACTTGTCTTTATTTCACACTACACATGAATCTTGTGAAATATCTTGTTTTTATTCATCCATCTAGCTTGCTGGCCCAATCAGTGATACAATAACTTTACAGTCTTTTGATCAAGAAGTCTATAGAAATGTCTAAGAGTCCACCCTACATACTTTGAATTGTGAAGTATTTATACAAAAACTTATTAAAAAGTATCTCAAACTGTTTTGAGATTAAATTTAGGAAATACAAATATCTTCTTGCAAGAAGATAGAGACAAGTAATGCATTGTGTCATGCTGTCCATTTTATTAAGGTTGCGCTAGCCTTTACGGTTGAAGTGTAGCCTTTTAATCTGGCATGCAGCTGTGGAGTTTCACGCTGGAGTCTTCTTTACTTTCATCTTTCAACTGATACTCTTTAACTTTGATACCCTTTGACCTTGCTACCCTATCTTCACCTGTTTTACTTGGCTGCCTTCATTTTTACTGTTTAGTAAATTTCTACTGCAAATTTATCATAGTAAATTTGTCATTTTCTCCCACCATTCTACATCTAGTAATTTCACTTTCACCATTCTCCTGTATATTTCATCAGCCTCAGTATACTTTTCAAAATTTGGCTTGGTGAGGAACAAATGTTTACCTCATGCTCAAGGAAAAACAGGTTTTCAAAGGTGTCATATAATACTTTGCTTGTTGGCAAGCTTTTATGGATGAAGAACTTGCCTGTTCCTTAGCCAATTTTCTGAGTCTATCACCATAGTCCAACTGTGTCATTAGTTTATCATTGATGACCATAGGACTGGGCATACCTTTCTCCCTTAAAATCTAGAATTTAGCCATGAACCTATCAATGGCTACCTGCATATTGTGGCACTTTTATTCCAAATTAAGCATAAGGTTCCTTTTGGAAAGGACCTTCCTTATTTCTAGAATGGTAGCAGTCTTGTATTCTATATTTAGCTCTTGGAGCTCATATATATTCTTTCTATTGAGGAAGTGAATGAGTCTATTTGCATCCTCTGACTTATTTCCCAACTCCTCCTTTACTTTCTGGATTACTTTAGTAGATAGCTTTACTAGCTCTGCTTTCTCAAAAATAACTTGGATTGATGGCCAAATATCATTGACAGAGTCGATGATATTGGCCCACAACATTTCCTTGGTTTGTCCAAGTGGCTTTTCCAGTGTTAAATCCTTCTCTAGGATTTTGATTCTCTCACCCATTCTTTGTGGCTTTTGGGTTTCTTCATTTTGCTTGAGTTGGGCTAGTTTGCAATCAATTTCCAACTTTGCAACCTTTTTCTTTAGCTTTTTCATATCTGTAGCTTGGATGGTCATTTCTTCCATGGCTTTCACAAGTTCTATTGCTTTCTCTCTTGATGCACCTACTGTTGATGTAGATTCTGTTGTTGTTGGCAAGGCTGTTGCAAGTGGAGTCATAGGTGCCAAAGATGCTACTAGTGTGGATGGCACTATTGTGGAGACTGTGGGGATAACAATTGTTGAAGAGGTGGCCACATCTACCTGTTTTAATTGGATCAAAGCATCCAATTCCTTTTTAGTCTCTTTTAGCTCATCGTTCAATTTCAAGACTAAGTCCATGAGTTTGTCATGCCCCTTCTAGGCTTCTAGGACTTCCAATGTTTGTGGATGTTGTAGCTGAGGTATTTTCAGCTGTTTCTTCAATGCAACTATGTCATCATTTTTCTTCTTAATAAGTTGTTCTGTGGCTTTTATATCCTTGGGATTGTGTCCCAATTCAATTACTAATTCCTCTAAGGCCATGATCCTTGTATCCTTGGCCTATGAGGAGGCCTTCTCCAATTGGAATTGTGTTGAGATGTTGTTCAGGGAGTTCTATAGCTGATGGGAAACTATGGCTTTACTTGTCAGGGTGGAGTATATCATCTCTCCAACCTGTTTGGGTAGCTCAACCTGGTCTATGGGATGGATATCTCTTGCCAACACTTCGAAATCAACCCTTTTGAAATCTGATGTTGTCTTTGGTTGCTAGGCTGTAGGCTTCATAAAGGTCATCTAAAAATTCCCCTCTTTAATGTCAAAGGCTGACATTAGCCTTGTTTGATTGGTAGGGGTGAGATTCAGGTATTGATCATAATTTTGGGCTTTAAGCCTCTCATTTCTAGCCTTAAATTCTTTATATCCTTCTTGATATCTTGGTTTTTTTCAAAAGGCATTTTGAAGGAAGATACTTCAACACTGAGCTGCCTTTCCAAGATTTGAGTTTGTGATGTGGAAGCCTCTTGTATGCCTCCAGATGGAGTGGAAAGCCTACTTATTTCTGCTTATGTATTGGTGACCTCATCTGAGTCTTCAGTACATTCTTACTT
This sequence comes from Pinus taeda, assembly GCA_000404065.3. Taxonomy (NCBI): domain Eukaryota; kingdom Viridiplantae; phylum Streptophyta; class Pinopsida; order Pinales; family Pinaceae; genus Pinus; species Pinus taeda. The sequence goes on from APFE030857053.1 coordinate 63,777, forward strand.
AGAGGGTGGACTTAGCCTTTGCCTCTTGTTTGATTCCTGTTATAAATCAGAGGTCACCATTCCTAAATTGGAAGCCCCTTCTGTGTTTATTTTTGGGATCTTTTCCTCATTCTGAGGAGTCTGCATGATTGGAGGAGTACTCATATCAGTCTCTGGTTCTTCTGGTACCTGCAGAAGAGTTGTCATCAAGCTACTTTTCTAAATCAATGAGAGCATTCTCTACATCTATTATGGTGTTGTCCTGGTCTACTAGGGTACCTTCCACCCATTCTGTTTGGTTTGCATATGCTTCTATTTCAAGTATGGGATGGTAGATGAAAGGTCCTAGCTTGACCATTTTTTTCTTCTTTGTGATAAATTACAAAGGATCATATCTCTAGACAAAACTTCTTTGGAACTTCATATTCTGTAGTATCAAATCTGCCTCTTTTCCAGCCTCTTTAGAGTTGCATATGAAGGAGCCTAGTTGGTCTTTTATTTTGAAATTGACCTTCTTCTTGGCATTGACAGAGTTTACCTCATCTGCATTGATAGTTTTCCTATAGTATTCTAATACAAACAACCTCATAGGGAGGTATCTTGGAAACTTATATGGTGCAAGCATGCAACCATATATCCTGATTTCTTTGTGGTTATAGTAAAGGTACCAGTCACCCACTTTGGTTTGCTTTAACAGTTGAAGGACTCTCTTTATTTCTGGACTGATTCTTGGAGGAGGGTTTCCAGTCAACATTGTCATAACTAGATGTACAAATAAGTCAATGAAGTCTGAAAAGAGTATGGAGACCGATACTTGTGGACTAATGGGGTCCAAAAAATGACTGACTTGGGTTGACCCTTGGTGTCCAGTTTTTGGAGGGTGAATGGGAATTTCTCTGACTGATAATATAAGAACATATGGTATAAAACTGAGGAGTATTTGAAAACCCTTTCACTTCCCATTCTTGTGAACTTCTCATGCATTCTGTCAGCTATGAATGTGGAAAAGTCATAAATGGTTGCAGGAGGCTATCTTGGGGTATAGATGGACATGAAATCCAGGATAATTTCATCAATGTACTCACTTGTGGAGTAACCCAAAACACAAGATATCATGGCAACAATATTTCGGCCCCAAGGGGAAAATATAGTTACTACATATGGAGGGGGGTCGTTAGGTATGTGCTTCTCTTCTTTGATGAAGGTTTGGAGCAATTGGGCTAATTTTGCAAAGCTGAGTTTGGGATATTAGTCCAACAGATCTCCAATTGAGAGGGGAGTTAGGTTTGGCCCTGGTTGGAGCTGCAACATTTCATTTATAGACTCAATAGCGATGGTGAAAATGACCTTCTGGTCATGAGACATGATGGTTCTATGACTTGGGATGTAACAAGCATAACACATATGCACAATTTTAAGAAAAATGTGGACTTGGGGGAACTGGTACTTGGGCAAATTTGACTCCAAAAGGCCAATTTCATCATCATGGTTTAGGAACTTGTCCCTACTTTCGCAATGTACTTTGAGCAGGAGCTCTATGATAGTGGTATTTTTTATTTGGAAATTTTTATCAGCGAGGGGAAGGTGGTCTAGGTCTAAATGGGTTATAGAGATGGGTCTCACATCCATAGCAATTGGGGCAGCCATACTCAGTTCTTATGGATTTGGGTATGGAGGGTAATTTTAAGTTTTTAGGGCAACAGTGTTCTTGCAAATGGTTTTGGTTTAAAGAGTAAAAACCAAAATAAATCTGATTATTTTCCACTTAATTTAAAGTGTTATGAGGGAAATTTACTGGAATTGGATGACTGAGTGGGTTTTCCACGGTTAAATACTTGGAATTGGGCAAATTTGATTATAACTAGTAGTTGAAGAAGGTTCATAGGGTTCTGTACGACTTTGGTATGGATGGATGACTATGTCGGACTTTCTGCAGCTTTTGTGGAGCAATTGCAGGGGTTCGTGAGCTATTTCGATAGTTTGCAGGAGTTACAACAACGCTCTAATTTCTCAAAGGAAAACATGCAAAAAGAGAGAAAAGGGAGGTAATTAGGCTTTTATAGGAAAACTATTAATTTTGGCAGGTTTTCACTAGTGGATGAATAGGGGTAGTTTTCGATTGGAAAGGGGAAGCGGTTTGGGAGGTCCATTGCACCGCTTTTGTGGCATGGGAGGTATTCGGGAGGGGCCACCTGATTCCATTCAGTGCTTGACACGTAGCATCGAGGACCAAGGGGAAAAACACCTCATCGGGTGAGTAAAGGGCAGACATCAGGTCGACCCGATATGGATGAGAGGCATTAGATGTAAAGGAGGGACGATCAATAATGGTCTGGATATGGGAGTTGCATGGTGATTTAACTATAAAGTTTTCGGGGGGGGACATAGGCCTAATCACGGTGGTATGACATTATCTTAAACTTTAATCTCATTGGTGCGCTCTAATGCGGGATTAAGCGATAAGGCGGGGTTATTAATAATTTTTGCGGGATATGGGTAGTAATATAGTTTATAATTAAACTAAGGGGTGGGGTTAATTTATACACAGGAATTAAATATATTCGTGAAATTGGGTTTTAAGGGATTTTGTATATATTAATAAAATTTAATATGAAGTGAAATGAGTGGGGGGGTGCTTGACTTAAGATAAATGTTACATGGTGGGTTTTTAACATAGAACATGTTTGTTATGGGTTTTCCCTAGGCAAAAGACTTAGCCTTTAGGAAAAGGGTTTTTGTGGGGAGGGGGATGAATGAATTGCAAGGGTTTTTTAACACCTTTATTTCTTAAGTCATCAAGTCGAGGGTCTGGTCCCTCTAGAAGTCGGAGAAATGCTCTGAGCCTCTTTAACTTAAGGAGCTAATGATATTAATCTTTTATTATGAAGGGGAAGTTAATGAGTGATGTAGGGTTAAAATGAAAGATAGGGATGTTAAATGAATCATGTTGTGAACCATTGTCTATGCTTTATGTACCACTTATGCATATTTAAAAGATGCATTTGGAAAAATAACATAAGTGCTTTTCATGTAATCACAAGACATTTCTAGAACCTTTCTACTACTTACCCATCTAATTATCCTACCATTTTTTCTTCACTTTATTTGGGTGCATTTAGGCTAGCAAACCCTTATCAATCTTTTTCTTTTCTTTACAAAATAAACTATCTAAGTCTAACCTTATATCAACCAAGGGCTCGGATTAAACAGTTGAGCTCCTTCTATTTACTCTACCTATCTAATTATCTGTCAAGATTACATTGTTTGCTCAGATTTTATTCTCTAGCTATAAACATAAAATTGAAAACATGAAATAGTCAAGTTGAAACATTTTGACTATCATGGACTGTGGCATGACTTACAAGTTGCACACAATCTTTTATTAGGTATAAAAAGTATATAGTAGTGGCATTTTTACTTGCTCGCTTTCATGGTCTCTTTTTGTCTTTTGGGGTTTATATATTTTCATTTTTTTTGACATTTTCATTTTTTTTGTCCTTTGATTATCCTTTTAGGACATACCCTATTTACCTTTTTCAGTTTTTTTAATATGGAAAACATTTGCAGAAAGCAAAGGTATGTACAATATTACAAGGCTTAATCTCATCCATTCAAAATTATGACTCCTATTGGTATAGGAGCCTAATAGTGGCTCCACTTGGGGATGGCAGTTCCTAGTGAAAGGTCAAGAAATTTGTAGATCAGTAGCCTTTGAATTGTTGTTGATATTACGTTGCCAAATGTTCATCTATGCTTCTGCGTTATTAATACTTATGACAATGAATCTTTCAACGCTTAGGGCCTTCTCTTCGGGCTTCAACTTCAAAAAACCACCACCCAATCCACACTAGACTGTTTGGAAAATAAAATATGTACAATGGGAAATAAAAATCAGTAGTTAGGTTGAAAATAGTGTTTGAGCATTCAACGGTTCACTGGCCCTCCTTCTGCTTTTGTACCATCCATTTCTCTAAGGAAGAAATCATTATTACCTCTAAAAGCATAAATGATATATGGGCCTTTCCATAGGAAATCAAGTTTCCCATGTTTACCTTTGTCTTCCCTCCTTGAATCCCACTTGAGTACTTTGTCACCAAGGTAGAAATCTTCAACCTTAGTTATCTTATAAAAAATATTCTTAAGCCTTTCCTGCACAACTTGAGACCTAATATAAGCTTCCTCCCTAGTTTGTTGAAGGTGAATGGTTTGATTGATTCTCCTTTGGATACTATTTGGTTCAACTTGCATTTCTTCAAGCAACTTCAACACTGGTGTACCCAAGGAAGATGGAAAAACAACTTCCATTCCATAAACTAGTTGGTAGGGAGAAGTACCGATTGATTTCTTAGTGGTTAGTTTGTCTGCCCATAAGGCATTAACTAGCTTTTTATTCCATGTTTTCTTATTGTCCTCCAATAGATTTTTTATGATGTTCACCAGGCTTTTGTTTGAGGATTCTGCCAGTCCATTTCCTTGAGGATAATAGGATGTGGAATGGCCCAGGGTTATATGATACTTGTTGCAGAAATCTATCATTATTTTGGATTTAAAGGCTGTTGCATTATCAATAATGAGCTTAGTTGGACATCCAAATCTTAATAGAATGTTGGTTTCAAGGAAGGTTTTGATAATAGTGTCAGTGGCTTGCCTTGAAGGTATGGCCTCTATTCATTTAGTGAAATAGTTTGTGGTAGTGACGATCCATTTGTGTTGGGCAGAGGAAGGGGGGTGAATTTCACAAATGAAGTCTAGACCCCATTGTTGGAAATGTGTTTCAGCAAAGATTGGCTTGAGGGGTAACAGTAGAAGCTTTTTCTTTCCCTAAAAAGTTTGACATTTGTGACAAGAGGTTAGATATTTCTTTACATCAGAAAACAAGGTAGGCCAGTAGAAACTGACTCTAAGAATTTTATCAGTGATGGTTTTCCAGTAAAGGTGTCCTCCATAGTTAGTTGCATGAAACTCTTGCAATACTTTGTCAGATTCATCTTTTAATAAACAGTTGAGAAGAATACCTTCATGATTTCTCCAAAACAAAGCATTGTCAAATATACAAAATTTTAAGGACTTCGTCTTCAAAAATCTGCTTTTGGTCTTAGATAATTTAGGAGGAGCTTGTAAATTTTGTAAAACATAAATGATATCAACATACCATGGTGATTCAGTAAAGGCCTGGCTGGTTACTGGAGTCGCAATCTCCTCTTAATTATCTATTTGTGCAATAAATTTTATATCCAGGACCTGACAATTTGATTCATCCATGAGCTTGGCCAAACCTTGGCCCTTGATTAACTTAGTTGGTTTGATTTCTATGTCATATTCTAAAATAGTAGCAATCCATTTTCCCCTCTTTCCATCTAGACCACCCTAAGTTAGGATGTCTTTGACTACTGAATTTGGGATATAGGCTACTATATGAGAATATAAAATGTATACCCTAAAGTCCTTGATAGCTTTGACCAAATCAAAAGCTTGTTTTTCCATTATGTTGTATTTTAAGGGGGCATCTCTCAGGGCCTTGATAAAGAAAGAAATAGGTTGTTCACAGCCCTGGTCATTTTTTTGTAGTAAAACTGCAACAATTGTGTGCTCAGAAGCAAAGGAAAATAAGATGAAATCTCTATCAAATTTTGAACTGATCAAAACTGGTGTTCTAGTTAAGGCTAGTTTAATGTCTTCAAAGGATTTCTTAGCCTCAACAGTCTATTTTATGGTCGAATATTTTTCCAACATATTGTTCAGTGATCTAATTAATTCTACTATTTTGGAAATAAATCTTCTAAGAAAGTTAATTTTCCCTAAGAAAGCTTCAAATTCTCTAATGTTCCTTGGATGTTGTATCTGTAAGATGGCTTCTATTCTTGTAGGGTCTATCCGGATACCATATTTTGAAATTATATGACCTAATAACTTTCCTTATTCTAACCCAAACAAAGACTTCTTAGGGTTTAAAGAAATTCCATCTTTCCTGCTTTTAATAAAAACCTACCTTAGATGATCCAAATGTTGGTTATCAGATTTTGAAAATACAGTAACGTCATCTAGATATATTACAAGGAAATCATGAATTTCTTTGGCAAAGCCTATATCCATATCCCTTTGGAAAGTGGCTCCTGCATTCATTATTCCAAAAGGCATTTTCACATACATTTATGTGCCCCAAGGAGTAGTAAAGGCAATTTTGACTTCGTCATCAGGATGAGCTAAATCTTATTGTAACCAGAAAACCCATCTAATAATGAGATTTTGGTTGCTCCAACTACCCTATGTAAAATGTGGTCCATTTTGGGGAGAGGATAATTGTCTTTCAATGACACTTTGTTGAGGTTTATGAGATCCACACAAAGTCTGATCTCACTAGTTTTCTTCCTAGTTGGCACCAGATTTGAAACCCAATCAGAAAACCTGATTGGGGCAATTATCTTAGCATCATACATCCTTTGAATTTCCTTTTCAATTGGGGGTAGCAAGATAGGATTTATTCTTCCAAGTTTTTGTCTAAAAGGTTTCTAATTTTATTTTATGGGGATGGTGTGTTGTATGATGTTGGTGTCATAGGACTTGAGGTCCTCATAACTCCAAGTAAAGACATATTGCAATTTTTTTAGTAACTCAATGTATTTTACTTTTTCAGTTGGAGGTTATGATTTTGAAAGTTTGATCAATTTTGGATTTTCATCAGTACCTATATTACACTCCTCTATATCAGATTTCAAAGGTTCCATTTTGGGTTTTCTAGGAGCATCATTAGAATCAAACAAGTCTTCCAAAGGGGTTAATCCTTTAGGTAAGAAATTGTCTTTGAGATTGATTATTTTAGTATCTTCGTTAATTATCTCATCAATCTCAACTTGATCTAGGTTTTCTACCTCTGATTTAGTAAATTTAGTAGGATGAAATCTATTTATTTCTTTACCTTCTATTTGATTTAACTCTATTTTATCTTTAATGTTAAGCTCTGTTAATATGTTAGTATCTATATTGCTATTTACAAATTCTTCTTCTGAGATCAAGGAGTTGTTTATTTGTTTGTCATCAACAAATATTTGTCAGTTCTTCAAATTATCTGGAATTGTAGGCCTGTGCCTTACTTTAGCAGTGTACTGATAGTTAGGTTGAAAGGGTAGCTTGCAGGTGTTGGCAAACATTGCTAAACTATGAGTCTGCATATTATGTTTTCTAGGAATTACAACAACTTTGGTTTCTAAGAAAGTGTTTAATATTTCTATAGTGGTCCCTCTGTAACAACTTAATCTAGGGTCTGTGGTCATATATAATGCATTAATTTGTTTTATCACTAATTCAGAGTCTCCCATGACAGAAACTCTTATAGCTCCCAACTTCCTAACTAATTTAAGACCTAAAATTAGTGCTTCATACTCAGCCATATTGTTATTACATTTAAAATTTAGTCTATATGCATGGCCTTCTGAGTAATCATTCTCTAGATTGTATATCCAAACTCTTGCTCCTGCTCCAAACTTATTGACTGACCCATCAAACTCAAGATGCCACAATATATCATGTTCATATTTAGCATCATTTGTTTCCACCAACTTTTCCTCATCTTAACTACCTTGTTTAGTGGAAAGTTCTAAAGTTTGGACAATTTCCTCTTGTTTTGAAACTGCAATTTCTTTTGGTTCTGTATCAACACTGTCTAAAAGAGTTTCTTGTGTTTGATCAATATTATACAAAATAAAAGAATCAATGTTTGAATGTACAGAGTAGATAGGAAAGTTTTGAGGCCGATCCTGGCTACCCACCATGTATTTCAATAAAGTTTCTCGATACAACGTCTTGGGTTGTTCAAAAACAGAAATTGTTGCACATGACATATCAAGTTGTAGAGATCCCTGAAGTTTGGCTCCCCATGACCTGGATAACAACATGCCATACTTTGGTGGGATGTCAACAACCACAATATCCATTAGGATGCTCTTGGCAGGATATTGAACTAAGGTAACACACAAGTCTTTAATCAACCCCAGACACTTTACTTGACTTAAGACAAATGAAAATAAGTCCCTGTAAGGTCTTGTAATGTCTAGGTTCAATTTTTCCATTATTGATTTAGGAATTAAGTTGTGGGAGGCCCTAGAATCCAACATTGCATTATGAAGAATTTTGTCATGGATGCCAAGGCTAATGTAGAAAGGTGTTATTCCTCCTTCTAGTAGTTTTCCATTGACATCAGGACCAAATATAAGTTCAGGTTGGTCATGAAACAGGTTAATAGAATCCTCATTTTCAACAAGGTTCAGGGTTTAGTTTATCTGCATTTTGTAGGTTTCATTCTTGATTAACTCTATCAAAGGGACTGAAATATTTAGCTTAGCTACCTCTTCTCCCAAATTAAAAGGAAAAGGGGCTTTCTCTGTTTGAGGGTTTGGACTTTTGACAACAGGGATTTGAGTGGGATGGTCTTCTTTTCCTTTATTGGGGACCTCTTTTTGTGAATTTTTTGATCTAGTATTTTGAGGTGTGTCCATTGGTTTCTTAGGGGGAGTTGAAGTAGAGGGTTGATCATCAGAAGGTTGATTAATGGTTATATCTTCAATGGTAGGGCCAAAATAATTCTGGTTTTGTCTAGGGAGAATCTGGAGGATTTTAGAAACTGAGGCTTCTTTGATTTTCTTTGGTTGATTTGGCACTGTTTTCTTGGTTTGGTCAAGGATATCAGAATTCTTTTTACTCCTTAGGTTATACTTTTATGTACTTCAAAGATGGTAGAATCATTACCTTTTTTATAATCAAATGACTCTCCAGATTGGATTTGCAATTGCTGCAACATATGAAATTCTTGATCATCTTGGGTCAGACAAACAACACCTTCATCATCTAATCCCATCAGGTTAATCTATGTCTTGCTTTGGGTCTTCAGGATGGGATGTTTCTGCATAATTTTCTTGGAAAGGAGGTCTAATATTCTGATCAGGTCCATTTTTTCCAGTGTTTTGGTTTTGGTTTTTCTTAAAGTTCGGGTTTCTAACTGGAGGTGCTTGTTGATTATCCCAATGGGGTTTCCTCTCTATATTATCTATTCTATCCATTAACTTTTCCATGCCTTTTGCTAAGCTATCTATTTTAATGTCAGAGGGTGAAGGCTTTTCTTTAGCTGATCCTCTTCTTCCATTCCTAACTCTAGCTCTTTTAGCTAATAAATTAGCCTCTACACTTACAACTACACTTTGCATATCTTCTAGGGTTGGGGGATTTCTTTCCCTGAGTTGGAATGCCATGTCTGTGTCAAAACCATCAGGGAACTTTATCAAAGCTAAGTCAGGTGGGGGCCTAAGATTAATTGGAATTGCATTACATATATTGTTAAATCTGGTGCAGTAATCTTGAACAGTCTCATTGGGTCCTCTCCTAATATTTTCATATTCTGAAAGGATCTATAAAGGATTCTTTTTCTTTTCCCATCTATTCAAAAACTATTTTTGAAATACTTCTAAACAATAAATACTATTATTAGGTAGTGATCTAAACCATTTCCTAACATCACCAGCTAAAGTCTGAGCAAATAATCTCATTTGGACATCGATAATATCAATTTCATGAATTTCAAAGTAGTCTGTCATTTTATTAACATGGTGTTGTGCAGTGTAGTGTCCTATGCCATCAAATTGTATGATTTTAATCTGGTAGTTTGTTGGCATGGCACCAAGTGGGGCAGGTAAGGCAAGGGGAGCATATATATTTGCCATGGCTATAAGTTGGGAAGGGATAAAATGTGGGGTTGAGGCACTGAAAGATGATGCAGAAGTGGAGGATGAACTAGGAATAGTAGGTGGTATCTGGGATATAATAAGTGGGTAAGGGAATGAGGGTATGAATGGAGGTGGGGAATGGGCTTCAGATGTTGAAGGGAATAATGGTGAACTAAGAGTAGTGGACAATTGTTTAGAAAACTCAGGGATCTTGGCAGTACTAAGGGATGATTGTGGTGAATTTAGAAGGTACTCATCAATTGATATGTTGGCTTTTGGAACTTTGAGGTTTGCAATAAACTCTAGATCTATGAAAATGTCACAAATTTCACTTTCATACTTCGATCTAAATAATGACAAATTGAATTTCTCATCAAATGGAAGATCTTCTGAAAACAACCATTCCTCAGGGCATGAATTAGCTTTAACTAATGATGTGAGACTAGCTGAACTTTCTTTTGTTTTGGATTTTCTTGAAATCAGGTTGGGATTATCAAATACTGGGGGAGGGTTTTGGATTTGGGTTTTCCCTAGCATAATGAGTTTTCCTCGAAGCCAGAATTTCAGAATTTTTTAAATTGTTTTCTTTTTGTGAGAAATAACTTCTAATATATTACTTTAAGAGGCTCTAAATACAGAATTAAAAATTTCTTAAAGATTTATTAGGACTGAGGGTTGTCCCGAGTATGGTCACCATTATGTTATCAGTCAGAATTTTCCCTAGAAGTTATCAGAAGAAGGAAAAGACCGAGGTAACTACAAACCAATCTTTTAAGTATAGGCTCTAGCCAACCTATGACTCAGAGAGGGCTCTCTCTATATGTTTTAGTTTTGCTTACTGAGATTTTAAGCTAGTTCTTAAAATTTAGGAAGGTTTTGGATTTGTATTGGAAGTTGGATAGTGGAATCCTTAAACAAATGAATAAAATGGTGTCTCTGGATATTGGGCTATGGAGTCAAAGAAGGGTAGTAGAACTGGGATTAAATCATTAAAGGGAGTGTTCAATGGGCAAGCTAGCAGAGTGAAACACAGGTTTTTAGGTCGAATGGGCGAAATGATCTTAACCAAGGTTGTTGGCCGGATAAATTGATCTTATGGACAAGGCCGATCTCCCTAGTATCAGAAGATAGTCTAGCAACAAGCAGATAAACAAATCTATCTTTCTCTAAACATATACGATTCATAAATAAAAACTATAGAGGTGTTAAGACCCTACCTCAAGTCCAACGCTAGTTTGTAGCAGCCATCCTTCAACCGTCTAAAAGAGTTTCTTTTTGAGAATATGCAATCACAAACAAGCAAAAATCAAAAATAGCACCTGCATAGCTAATATCATAAATCATGTCCATTATGGTGATCAAGGAATCCATAAAATAAACCATAAAACAACAGCTTATTGAGAAAAACAAACTTATTTTTATTAACTTTGAAGTAGAAGAACCTTACAAACTTTTCAACCTTGATGTTGAACAAGCTCTTCCCAGAGTCCGAAATAGGAATTTCCTTTACTTTGACAAGCCTTGCACTCTTCCAAATGAGATCTTAGAAGTATGTAATCTCTCATAAAATCTCAACTAAGAAGACTAAGTTCCAACAACATTTCACCTCAAAAATATTTTGCTTTCAACCTCCCAAGTAACCAGCTCAATGCTTCATTTTATAGTGTAGAGGAAGGAGGTTACAGGTCCACCTATGAAGGGATAGAGTCCTCCTTCAAAGGGATAAGCTCCTCACATCAAGGGGTTAGCTCCTTAAGGTGTGGGATGCATGAACATTAAGGGAGCGAACTTGCCACCTCAAGGTTCCTTCCAAAAGCTTCTAGAAATGACTCAAAGTGGGTTTTTAAGAATATGCTTGTGCCTTTTTAACTTTTATAGGGGTCCACACCCATAACACAGAGACAGAGCGGTCAGGTGCGCAGGATCCATGACCATTAGGTGCGGGACCATAGGTAATGCAAAGAGAAAGTGCAGAACCAGGGTTTTAGAGACTTTTGAGGGCTTTCTCTTAATTTCAAGGTTTGATATGAGGAACTGAGGCTTAAGACTTGCAAAGGAGGAAAGTATGAGTGGTAATGGACTTACACAAATTGCAGAATGTCAAGGTGACAATTTTTTGTGCAACAGATTGCCCCCTAAATTGTGAAGTCTGTAATAGATGAAGATAGAGTTTGTCATCTATGAAGAGTGAAGTACTTTATCATTTCAAGGATCATCCTGTGGACACCCCAGTGGGAACCTGTAAAAACATTCAATGCAAAATATATTTATGTGAACATATCATCGCTAAGGAAGGCATTTCCATACTCAGATTAAAATTGACTAAACTGTTCTGATACATGAATGATTTTGTAATACATCAAGAGTATAGACATTTGTAGACACAGTATGGGTGCAACCATCTATTTATGAATAGTCCACTATATAATGAATAACAAAATTCCTCACAGCTTGGATGGTAGAAACTAGATCCATGGTCTTGATTTTTGCTTCCTGAACTAGTAGGATTCTATCCATGTGAATGAATGTGTCAAAGTTGAACATGGCAGAAACCACTTGATTACCAGTCAATGATGTGAACTGTTAACAAGTGTGAGAGAAATTACCAGTAATGTCAATGTCTCTCAAAGTACTCAGTACAATCCATGAAATGTGAATAAATGAGCTGATGTCAAACATGTCATAGAATCCTTTGATTGAAGGTCAATGATGCAACCTATCGTCGAAGGCAAGAAACCTGCCATTAGGGCATGCAGATTCCAAGGTACTGACGATTCCTAGATCATCTTTATAGATAATGAGCTGAAGTTGATAGAAAGCGATTTTTCTTAGGCAAGCCCACAACACAAAATCATAGATCAAGTTTTGAAGAAACATATTGGCAAGGACTGACTCAGGGATGGTAAAAATGGATGACAGATATTTTGCAAATGAATGGTTTGTTTGAACTGACCTCTTGAACACATAATGACATTGCAGATGGTTTGGTGACAATTGACCCAAAGCTAATATCTAGAAACTAGCTGAAGACTTTCAATATGGTTTGGTTAACTGTTAGGCAAAGGATTTCCCAACCCAGGTGAACAAAAGTGTCGTGTTCAAGAGTGGTTAACTGCTTTTCTAAAATATAAAGTGTAACAAACAGGTTCATTTTTCTCTCTTTTCCCCCACCATTTCTGGCAAGTACCTCTTTATTTTTGACAAGCTTGAGGAGGATAACATTTTCTTGTTTATAAGCTCATCCTTCAGATGAGTCCAACTTAGTTTAAAATTAGAACCCTAAGAAGTAGTGGTTCGTTCCTATTTAAAATTGAACAGGTCCTTTACTGTTAAATTTTAATGAGTCTTGTATAGGAAAAACTCGGTGTTTTTCAATTTTAGGGAGTCAGAAGAAAAACTCAAGAAAACTCCATGGGTGTCCTTTTTCGTAAATTTGTGTCCCTCAAGCCCAAAAAAGTATAAAATAATACTTGAGAGAACCACTTGACCATTACGATCAAGGAGTACTTTTAATAATTAGTGGCTCTGATCTGAAAAAGCAAAAAAGCGATTGAAGACATGTCATTTGATAACCAATATTGAACTTGAAACGACAAAAATCCAGCGATCTTTTCATGTTTATACGGTCAAAAAAGAGTTGTAAGTGGACCGCCCTTTTAATTCTATTTAACGAGTTAAAAAGGGAAAAACTCGGTAATATTTTCATATTTTATGAGTCAGAAAAGAGCTTAAAGAGGACTCTAATGTTTCGCTTTTTTGTAAATTTTTGGAAGAGTCCGAAAAAGTGAGAAAAGTACTCTTTGTTGAAAAATGATCAATTTTCCTCGAAAAATCCAAAATTCTGCACCCAAAACTCAAAACATTACTCATACCTATTTAAGATAAATAAAAATGTATCAAAAAGTTACCTTTTTAAAGTGAAAAATAAATAAATTAAAAATTCATTTATTCAAAAAATCTTATAAAAAGGGCTTTTGTAAATTCATTTATACCATTTTGATTTCAGAGTGAGAAGTGAGAGCTTTTGGGTAAGAAACTTCTTGTGAAGATTGCAGAAAATCCATCTGTTGGAATCGAAAACCATCAGCTCCAGGTAACACGAATCATCCTTATCTTGAATTTCAACTATTTACATTTCATTTTTAGGCTTTAATTTTGATTTTTTGGAGGAGAAATTGGTTTAGGAAATCGCTCGAAGGGGTTAGCAGGTGCAACATGCGGCCCCTGCGGACCCCAACTTTTTTCTACAAGGAAAAAAGTCATGGGTCCGCACCTATTGCTTATGACGCGTGCAAAACTACGCATTTTCTATAACCAGTGGATGTGGACCCCATGAAATGGATTTTAAAAATTCAAATTCCTCTATTTCTGCCCAACAATTTTCGAACTAAATTGTTCTAATATGTCGTTTTTGCATTGCAGGACATACAAAATGCTTATTTGGCATGAACACGAGCATGAGGATGTGGATTTTGCCACAATAAATCATCCACCCACAAAACAGGCATTGAAAGCATGCAGACTGTTTAAGTTCTAGGCCATACTAGGCATGAGGGCCCAAGTAGACTTCTTGCAATGGCTAGTAGACGGGTGGAACATACAGGACCAATGTTTCGTGATTGGTGGCCACCGGCTCGAAATTGAGCTAGAGGACATATATTTCTTGACTGGTTTTCCCAATAGAGGTGAACGATTATCTCTTTTCGAGACTAGGCCAGGTGTCCAGTCTGTCGCTAGTCTTCGATTGTAGTTTTGCAATGATCAAACAAAGGACAAATGAATCGATATTAAAACTATCGACCATCCTGAACTTAAAGTTATTGCATTCACTATCACCAAACTATGTGGGAGTGCAGCATTGCATGTAGCTACTAGATCCCAGATGCAAATGGCGATAGACTGTTATCGAGGTACCATATTCAACTGGTGTGAGGCTGTGTTGGCGAATGTAAAAGGACAACTACCCAGAGCAAAGAACGGACAACTGAAAAACTTTGGATATGGTTTCCTCATTGTGATATTTGGTCTAGAGAGGGTCCCTATGCTGGTCCCATAGTAGCTTTCTATTCAGGCTGGTCTTCCTCGAGAACCTAGGATAATGCGTCAAGTTGCTTTTATGGCCCGTCACCCTGAGGAGGGTTCAGAGGTTGTTCGATTTCCACCTGAGTATTTTCGTTGGTTGAGGAACCAAATTTTTGTGATTCAAGATTCTCCATATGTTGGGATGGATTATCGCGGTGACCCAGACATGATTCTTCCACCAGGAGAGCAGTGGGATGATTTAGGTAAAATCATTTTCAACACTTTCTAAGTTTTGACTAATTTTTTGTTTTTTAAATCGTCCAAATGACAATAAAAAGTTTTAAATGCAGATGTGGGTCCATGATTACCAGCCGTTCTCTAGCCTTATGAGAGGAGACACCCAGCTGCAGCAGTACCAACCCCACAAGACCAATCTATAGAGATCCTAACTGATTTGGAGAATCATCTAGAGCATTTGAAAACCTTTCGTTATCTCGGTGTAGTTAGGAATGGAACGACATAAAAATTTTGCTTTCCCTTGCAAACTTTGGAGTTGGCAAAGAGTCGAAGGAGGAGGTAATTTGATGATAGCTTCAACCTCCGAAGGATCGACACGAATGCCAGCTTTTGAAATGAAAAACCCCAGTAAACGAATTGTTTCTACACAAAATACACATTTGTGTGGCTTTAGCCTAATTCAATAATGCCTACATCTCATAAAGATATCTTGTAAATGAGTGAGATGATTGGTTCTACGTAATGGATGGGCAGGTAAATCATCGAGATAAGGCTGCACAATGTGCTTGATGTCATGAAATGCGTAAGACATAGCCCTTTGAAAAGTTGATCCAGCGTCCTTCAATCCAAAAGGTAATTTGCAATAAGCAAATGTCCCCCATGGACAAATGAAAGCTATTTTAGGTTGATCAGCAGGGAGTATGTTGATTTGATTGTAACCGGAAAAGCCATGCATAAAGGAGAACATTTCACTGCCGGCACAATTATCAATAATTTGATCGATATAGGGGGTTGGATAATTGTCTTTAGGACAAGCTCGATTAATATCCCTATAATCGATACATATTCTTATTGTTCCTTGATTTTTGTTAACAGGAACAATATTTGATACCCAATCTATTAAAGGAATTGGATAAATGAAACCTGCATGAAGCAATTTCTCAACTTCAGCTTTAATAGCAGCAGCTTTTCTCAAATGTATCTGATGCAAATGTTGCCGGACAGGTTTAGCATCCGAGTAATTTTTAATTTCATGGACAACAATTGATGGATCGGTTCTTGGCATTTCTTCATATGACTAGGAAAACACATCACAAAATTCTTGAAATAGGGCTTTATAAGTTTGGATTTCATCGTCCGTATAGGAAGCACCTATATGAATGTTTTCAATAATTCCAAATTTAACTGAAATGTCAGTAGGAACCATTCAAGAGATATTTCCAAAATTTAACTCAGAATTAGGATGTTGCAATGGATTCTGTGGTTCTTTGACATAGTAAGTAGTAAAAATAGATGAAAAATCATTTTCAAAATGATCAAGCTCAGGTAAAAACGAAGATCGATGATGAAGATCTTCCCATGGTAAATCATCAACAGACAAAAGTTCACGAATCTACTCATTAGTATGAATAGGATCAGAAAATGTTGTTTAAGCTGAGGTTGATATTGAAAGTGATTCCCCATGGACCACATTCATTGGATCAGTTTCGGTTGAACAAGAGTCAAAAAACGATTGTACAGCTTGATATGGAATTTCAAAGAGACTCAAAGGCATCACGCCATTAAATGAATCCACCTTAGAATCAGAAGGTACAATCCAAGGATCATCAAAAGCAATATTGTTTGATGAAATCATATGAATAGTTGCAATAGAAGGCGATACATTAGGAGGAGGGAAGGAAAAAGTTCCTAGTAAGCCAGAATCTTTAATCAAACCTACCCCAACATCCTTGTAAGGGATAGTTGCTTTACCGACATGCTGAATACTATCTGAAGAGGCTGGGTCGGATGAGAAATAAGTCAGCTGGTCTATCGTAACGATCTTTCCGTTATGAGGAAACTTGACAAGTTGAAAGACCGATGAAACAATAGAAGTCATAGCGTAAGACCAACTGCGACCCAGGATAAGGTTGTATTCTAGAGGGGCATCAACCACTTCCACATCTAGATTTACATTTTTGCCTTCCACCCCTATAGGTAAATCCTGCAAAATGTCAAAAGGATGGAACCCTTGGCCATCAAAAGCCTTTAGAATCATCGGAGACTGATTGAGTGTGAGAGAACCAAGTGATCTCCAACAATGGATCGACATAATACATGTAGAAGCTCCCTCATCAATCACAGTCCGAAAGCAAGGTCTATTTTTGACTAACACTAGAATCTAGAAAGCCATTTGATGAGGTAGGCGGGGTGTACTATTCTCTAAATCGAAGATTATTAGGTTTGAATCCTGAATATCAATAGCTTCTATAGCAAACAATAGTAATGTATGCTATGTTGGGCATGATTGTAGCACCTCCAAAGCCGACATTGCTGAAGGGGAAATAGCTAAGTCTTCAACAATGTTATAATTCTGAGCAGCTCTCACATGTGGATTGAAAGCTGATTTCCAAAGTATACCTTTAGCAGGCAGTTTGATTACTAAGTCAGGGTTAGGTTTCTCGATCTATAGTGGATTAGAACCAGGGGGATTTGTAGTTGATGGGTTTGAATTAGAAGATTCTGCTTCTTTACCACCAACATGATTTTTACTACCATAATCTTGCGATCGTGTCGCAATCCTGACATGAGACATCATAATAGTGGGTTCTTCTAAGGCATTTGAGGAAGAACCAATCATCTTACTATCTTGATTAGGAAAAGCATCCTTTAAGACAACAGACGTTTGAGAACTTTTGACGATTTTCGAAACCTCTGCTCAATGTGGGCAGTGTTTGGTAAAATGATCCTCATCGCAAATGAGATAAGGATAGTGAGGTTTACATTTCTCATAAGTAGATTCATTTTTATCTGTTTTCTCTTTTTTAGTTTTGTTTGTTTTTCTTCTTCCATTTATTTTTACCATCAGATTGTGATTTAGCCGTAGATGATTCTACGACATGGATATCGGTAGGAATTTTAGCAAAAGAGTCTCTTGTTGGGGAATCTAGTAAAGTTATAATAGGAGAAGAATTATTTGAAGATTTCTTCTTTCTTTTAGTACTAATTGAACCAATCATACCATCAGCGGCATGAGACCCTGAAGGAGCTGTCGTTATTTGACTGTGTTTCGGAAGATCGAGGATTTTTTCATGTAAAGTACCTGACTGCGTATAGACGAGGTCAAGGTACTGAGCCTGAACAATGACTTGCTCTTCAGTAACAACTCCTTCCTTAGCTACATCTTCAGTGGTTTTAGGTAATAATGATTTTACGAACCATTCTGCTAAAATTTGACCCGGAATAAAAACTTTCACTAAATGCCTTTGACATCGACATTCATGAATACGATTAGAAATATATGTGGACGTGGATTGTTTTAGTTAAGTTATCAATTCCGTGCCATTTTCATATCTGACATGCAACTAAAAATGAGTTAAGAAATAAGTGGCTAACTAACTAAAATTATAAAAAGAGCCTTGTGGTAACTCAGTGTACCATTTGGCAGCAAGACCAATTAGAGTTTGTTGAAAAAGACGTAAGTGAATTGAATCATCAATGATGAAATTAGATGCACACCAAAGGTGATAAGTCATCACATGATTTGATGGATCCTCTCTTGGCTTACCCTCGAACTTTGGGATATCACTGGGAAACTTATTAGGCATTAGCAGCCAATACGGAAGATAGTAAATTAGATCGTTCATAAGGCCCGACAAATCAGGTAAATCCAAAGTTGCAATAAATGGTAACTGACGGTGAGGGTTGTGAAAACCTTGGGTAACAAGACCAGCCCCATGAGGAGGATATCCAGGATAACCTAGAATTGAATTTGCATTAGGAATATTATAACCTCCTGGGAAACTAGGATTAACCAGACCAAACTGGGGTTGTTGAGGTTGTTGATAAGTATAGCTAGGGTACGGTTGATACTGATAAACTAGGTTTTGTACAGTAGGACCGAATTGGTACTATCCATGGTATGGTTGATAAGTGAATTACGGTTGAATTGTAACAACCGTACTTGGACCAACTTGTCCTGCAGGCATCTAGATTGAAGTCTGAACTGCAGGTCCTGACTGTGGTAAAGAGGCTTGAGGAGTTTGCATTGATGCAGGAACAGTAGAAACCGGAGCTACGAATACTCCAAAAATAGGTGTGGTAGGTTGAACAAAAGCTGCAGTAGCAATTTGAAGCAAAGTTCGAGGTGAACTAGGCCCAGGCTGCTAAACTAAACTAGTTGCAGAGGTTTGAACAGTAGGCTAGACAGGTTGCTGGGTTGGACCAGAAACCAAAGGTTGTCTAGGTTGACATGATAAATGCACATTAGGTTGCATAGTCTGTTGAGTTTGAGATGGATCCCACACCATATTCATTGTGGGGTATGGACCCATAAAAGGTTGTGCATATGGAGGACCATAATCAAGTTTAACGTAGGGCTGATAATTAGGCAGCACATTTCCAGCTCCTTATACAAATGGTTGACCAAAAGGTGGTTGGAAACCTTGAGTTGGGTACTGAACTTGAGGTTAATAACCCTGAGGCATGTACTGAAACTGGGGTTGACCTTGAGGTATGTATTGAAACTGGGGTTGACCTTGAGGTATGTACTGAGTTTGGGGTTGACCTTGAGGTATGTACTATCCCGAAAGTATGTACTATCCTTGAGGTTGCCCCCCAAGTGGTAATTGACTACCTTGAGGTTGTGGATTTGGAATACTACCAGACATCATAAGGATTTATTTTGCGCTCAACGCTTGAGTTCCATTATTACCAGTTGATAACTCATGTCTGATTGGTTGAGGAGATGCTCCTGGAAAAGTACCAGTGAGTGACTGGTACCCCGAAGGAACAGAACGACTGCTATATAAAAATGTTTTTGGTGTTTGGGAAAACATAGATGAATGTCTCAACATATTCAATGGAGGATAATAACCTCTAGGTGTTGGATGAAAAGGAATTCGAGGTGGTGAAAAACTAAGACCCGGGTTTTCTAAAAAATTTGTCAATGATGCATACTAAGCGTCACTCCTAAAAGGACTGTAGAAAATTGATTCACACTCCCTAAGTTCTAAAGTTGGTTGATCTTCAGGAAGAATTATGTCTTCATCTGGACTAACAAGTTCTTCAATAGAAATGAGGCCAGAAGGAAGATGTTCGGTAATGATATTTCCTACCCTGGGTGAACCAGGATCACTAGAAGTTGGAGAAGCAAATCCTGAAGATGGAGAACCAGCAGGTTCAATTTCAAGCTTAGAAATTTCAGGTTCTTCAGCTAATTCATTGGTAGGAGAATTACTACCAGTAACTTAGGAAAGTGAAATTGGCTTAGAAATATACTCTGTTGTTTGTACTTGATAATCCAGATGAACAATTAAAGATGACTCTCCGGCTTTTGGTGACCCAACTCTACTATCACTAGGTGATACAAGAGCTCGTAGCCCTTCAAGATAGCTTGGTGTATACTCAGGAGGTTTCCCCTGAAGCCTACGAGATTTTCTTGGCAATTCAGTCACAATTAAATATTTAATTACTCACACACAAACAAATAAAATTTCAATAAAACCACCTAAAGTCTCTTAAGAAATAAACAACTGAATCACACGCCTAAAAAATCTAAGATTTCAAACCTCACATAAATAGTAACTTCCTGTACTAAAAACACTAGTTGGTGATGAAATCCAACATCGTAGAATTTTAATACAGAAAGGGCGGTTGGAATAGTTACCCCGACAACCTACTTAATGAAACAGACTTGCACAAGTTTCTTCACAAAACCATCTCGAGTGAAGAGAACCCCCTAGAGAGTCCAAGTGAGTCTAGTTGATGTTTTCTCCAAGTACAGTGAGACCCATCCTTCACCCTCACCTTAGGAAATAATCTTAAGTTTATGGACACTAAGGTTACCAACAACAACAAATACAACTGGGGGAATAGTCTACGATCCGATCTACGCACAAGGGCAGAGTAACAAAGCTCAATCCCCTTGAAGGCTCCTCGACATGATTAATCCAAGGTTTACCAACAAGTGACCCCAGGCTCCTCGACAATGGTTAATCCAAGGTTTACTGTTTATAATACGTGCAAATCTTCTATCTTTCCCAATGACACATACTTGATCGTCTCAAAGGTTCGGACATGATATCTTGATTGACTCCTTTAAGAGAAGCTTCCCAAAATGTATCAATTACAATTGGATTTATTTCCTACTGCAAGATATAGCTACTTTTTTGTTTTAATTATCTTGGAGAGTTAATTACTCCCTACTCCAAGATACTAGCATAAGCTATATTGGTGATAAGAGCCCTAGAAATAAAAAAGATTACTAAATCAATTTTAATTAAGCGTTTCTTTTATGGTTGTTTCTTTAATTCAATAGGTATGGAAATGAAACTTTGATGGTGTGAAGACTCGACTCCAAAAACACTAAAAAATGCACCTAAAATGATAAACAATTCGTTTTTCTTTCAATGAATTTATAGCTAAAAGAAAGAGTTCGAAAATGCAATTCTTTGAGAAACAAATCTTTCTTTCAACATGTAAATGGAAAGAAAATCTTTTTGTCTTTTTCAATAAGAACTCAAAATGAGACTACTAATTACGCTCATAATAAATCCCTTTCCTTTTTAAAAACTTGAAACTACAAAAAACAATTTCTTCAAAAGAGAACTACAATTTCTAGAAAACACTCAAAACTACACAACTAATCTTGAGATCTAAAAACTTCTAAAAACCTAATTGAATAAAAGCTTCAATTCTTTTTAAGGATGTTTTGCTTAGTTGTTTAGTAAACTAATGATTCATTTGTTCAGAATAAAAAATCAATCAAAAACATCCAGATATGTTTTCATTTATAAAAATGAAATTCAAAACCTATAACCAAGTTTGTTCAAAGATTTGCAAAGAGAAAACTAAATCTGTTTCTCACAAAGGACAGATTTCACAACCCAGTCGACTCATCAAGAAGACAAAAAGACACTAGGGTAATCTAAGGTTTCTCAGGCTTCCGATCTTTGAGTCACTACAGAGACCAAGTGAAAACCACTCCAAGCATGCAAAACTTCTAGAAAATAATCTAAAACAAAAATACCATTGGAACTCACTTACAAGAGATTTTTGACAGAACACATGCAGATTTGGGTTGACACTAAAAGTCGTAAATGAAACATAAACCTAACTGGAAGAAATCACTTTAGGTCTTTTTTAAAAAATTTACAGGGTCCGCAGACTTCCAGAAGAACCAAATGCGGTACCACTTTGTGTACTAAAGGATCAATGCAAAGATGCTCGCACTGTTTGTAAAGAGAAAGTGCGGTCCCCTGAAAACTCCGAAAAAAAAATAAAAAAAAATAATCCAGATTCTAAAAACTACCCAATCAAACACACATCAAGAAAAAACAAAAAACGAGAGCAAGTTTATCAAGTCAAAGACAAAGGAAAACCAAAAACCAAATTCAGTCCCCAGTGGAGTCGCCAATCTGTTGGCCGGATAAATTGATCTTGCAGACAAGGTCAATCTTCCTAGTATCATAAGATAGTCTAGAAAAAAGCAGACAAACAAATCTATCTTTCTCTAAACATATACGATTCATAAATAAAAACTATAGAGGTGTTAAGACCCTACCTTAAGTCCAATGCTAGTTTGTAGCAGCCATCCTTCAACCGTCCGAAAGAGTTTCCTTTTGAGAACCTGCAATCACAAACAAGAAAACATCAAATAGCACTTTCATAGCTAATATCATAAATCATGTCCATTATGGTGATCAAGGAATCCATAAAATAAACCATAAAACAATAGCTTATTGAGAAAAACAAACTTATTTGTATCAACTTTGAAGTAGAAGAACCTTATAGCCTTTTCAGCCTTGATGTTGAACAAGCTCTTCCCAGGGTCTAAAATAGGAATTTCCTTTACTTTGAAAAGCCTTGCACTCTTCCAAATGAGATCTTAGAGGTCTTTAATCTCTTCTCATAAAAAATCAACTAAGAAGACTAAGTTCCAGTAGCATTTCACCTCAAAAATATTCAACTTTCAACCTCCCAAGTAACCAGCCCAATGCTTCATTTTATAGTGTAGAGGAAGGAGGATACAGGTCCACCTATGAAGGGATAGAGTCCTCCTTCAAAGGGATAAGCTCCTCACATAAAGGGGTTAGCTCCTTAAGGTATGGGATGCATGAACCTTACGGGAGCGAACTTGCCACCTCAAAGTTCCTTCCAGAAGCTTCTAGAAATGACTCAAAGTGAGTTTTTAAGAATATACTTACACCTTTTTAACTTATACAGGGGTCCACACCCATAACACAGAGACAGAGCGGTCAGGTGAGCAGGAGCCACGACCATTAGGTGCAGGACCACAGGTCATGGAAAGAGAAAGTGCGAAACCAGAGTTTTAGAGACTTTTAAGGGATTTATCTTATTTTCAAGGCTTGATGTGAGGAACTGAGGCTTAAGACTTGCAAAGGAGGAAAGTATGAGTGGTAATGGACTCACACAGATTGCAGAATGTCAAGGTGACAATTTTTTGTGCAACAAGGGTGAGAGGGCACTCAAGAATCCTCAAACCGGGACTAAAAGGAGGAATAGAGGATGATCATGAGCAAAGGGATGTTAAGAATCATTTACTATAGACCAAAGGGAAACTACCTGAACTAAGGAGAAACCAAGAATTCCTTAACTTAGATAATTATAGCAGAAAACATACAAAATGCCTAATAGTGAAAACAGAGTGCAATGAAGCAAGTTATGAGATATCATTCCATATTAAAGCATTTAGATTTCAGATACATTTAAGATTATGGAAAAACTTTCAAAGAAAAATGACAACACAAAGAAGGTACTTGTCTGTATTTCGAACTACACATGAATCTTGTGAAATATCTTGTCTTTGTTCATCCATCCAGCTTGCTAGCCAAGTCAGTGATATAATAGCTTTACAGTCTTTTGATCAAGAAGTCTATATAAATGTCTAAGAATCCACCCTACATACTTCGAATTGTGAAGTATTTATACAAAAACTTATTACAAAATATCTCAAACTGTTTCGAGATTAAATTTAGGAAATACAAATATCTTCTTGCAAGAAGATAGAGACAACTAATGAACTGTTTCATGCTGTCCCTTTTATTAAGGTTGTGTTGGCCTTTATGGTTGAAGTGTATCCTTTTAATCTGGCTTGCAGTTGTGGAGTTTCATGCTGGAGTCTTCTTTACTTTCATCTTTCAACTGATACTCTTTAACTCTGATACCCTTTAACCCTGCCACCTTGTTTTCACCTGTTTTACTTGGATGCCTTCATTTTTACTTTGTAGTAAATTTCTGTTGTAAATTTATCACAGAAAATCTCTCCATTTATCCCACCATTATGCATCTAGTAATTTCACATTCACCATTCTCCTATAGATTTCATCAGCCCCAGTATACTTTACAAAATTTGGTTTGGTGAGGAACAAATGTTTTACCTCATGCTTAAGGAAAAACATGTTTTCAAAGGTGTCATATAATACTTTGCCTGTTGGCAGGGCTTTTATGGATGAAAAACTGGCCTGTTCCTTAGCCAATGTTCTGAGTCTATCACCATAGTCCAACTCTGTCATTAGTTTATCATTGATGACCATAGGACTAGGTAGACCTTTCTCCCTTAAAATCTGGAATTTAGCCATGAAGCTATCAATGGCTATTTGCATATTGTGGCACTTTTCTTCCAAATTAAGCATAAGGTTCCTTTTGGAAAGGACCTTCCTTATTTCTAAAATGGCAGCAGCCCTATCTTCTATATTTAGCTCTTGGAGCTCATATATATTCTTGTTGTTGAGGAAGTGGATGAGTATATTTGCATCCTCTGGCTTATTTCCCAACTCCTCCTTTACTTTTTGGATCGCTTCAGTAGGTACCTTTACTAGCTTTATTTGCTCAAAAATAACTTGGATTGGTGGCCAAATATCATTGACAGAGTCAATGATATTGGCCCATAGCATTTCCTTGGTTTGTCCAAGTGGTTTTTCCAGTGTTAAATTCTTCTCTAGGATTTTGATTCTCTCACCCATTCTCTATGCCTTGTGTGTTTCCTCTTTTTGCTTAAGTTGGGCTAGTTTCCAATCAGTTTCCAACTTTTCCACCTTTTCCTTTAGATTTTTCATCTCTGTAGCCTGGATGGTCATTTCTTCCATGGCTTTCACAAGTTTTGTTGCTTTCTCTCCTCATGCACCTACTGCTGATATATATTCTGTTTTTGCTGGCAAGGCTGTTGCAAGTGGAGATGTAGGTGCCAAATATGTTTCTAGTGTCGATGGCACTGTTGTAGAGACTACGAGAATAACATTTGTTGAAGAGGTGGCCACATCTGCATGTTTTAATTAGATCAAAGCATCCAATTTCTTTTCAGTCTCTTTTAGTTGATCGTTCAATTTCAAGGCTAAGTCCATGAGTTCTTCATGCCCCTGTTTGGCTTCTAGGACTTCCAATTTTTGTGGATGTTGTCAATGAGGTATTTTTAGTTGTTTCTTCAATGCAGCTATGTCATCATTTTTTTCTTAATAAGTTGTTATGTGGCATTTATATACTTGGGATCGTGTCCCAATTCAATTACTAAGTCTCTAAGGATTTGATCCTTGTATCCTTGGCCTGTGAGGAGGTCTTCTCCAACTGGAATTTTGTTGAGATGTTGTTCAGGGAGTTCTGTTGCTAATGGGAAGCTATGGATTTATTTGTCAGGGTGGATTATATCATCTCTCCAACCTGTTTGTGTAGCTCAATCTAGTATATGGGATGGATATCTCTTGCCAACACTTCGAAATCAACCCTTTTGAAATCTGATGTTGTCTTTGGTTGTTGGGCTGCAGGCTTCATAAAGGTCATCTGCAGCTTCCCCTCTTTAATGTGAAAGGCTGACATTAGCCTTGATTGATTGGTAGGGGTGAGCTTCAGGTATTGAGCATAATTTTGGGCTTTAAGCCTCTCATTTCTAGCCTTGATTTCTTTATATCTTTCCTTGATATCTTGGTCTTTGTTAGCAAGAATTATGAAGGAAGACACTTCAACACTGAGTTGCCTTTCCAACATCTGAGTTTTTGATGTGGAAGGCTCTTGTATGCCTCCAGATGGAGTGGCATGTCTACTTCTTTCTGCTTCTATATTGGTGACCTCAGGTGAGTCTTCAGTACATTCTTGCTCAGAGGGTGGATTTAGCCTTTGCCTCTTGTTTGATTCCTGCTCTAAATCAGAGGTCACCATTCCTGAAGTGGAAGCCCCTTCTCTGTTTCTTTTGGGATCTTCTCCTCATTTTGAGGAGTTTTCATTATTGGAGTACTCATAGCAGTCTCTGGTTCTTCTGGTACCTATAGAAAAGAGTTGTCATCAAGTTGCTTTTCTAAATCAATGGGAGCATTCTCTACATCTATTCTAGTGTTGTCCTAATCTACTAGGGTACCTTCCACCCATTCTGTTTGGTTTGCATATGCTTCTATTTCAAGTATGGGATGGTAGATAAAAGGTCCTATCTTGACCTTTTGTCTCTTCTTTGTGATAAATTCCAAAGAATCATATCTCTAGAAAAAACTTCTCTAAAACTTCATATTTTGTAGTATCAAATCTGCCTCTTTTCCAGCCTCTCTAGAGTTGCATATGAAGGGGCCTAGTTGGTCTTTTATTTTGAAATTGACCTTCTTCTTGGCATTGATGGAGTTTACCTCATCTGCATTGATAGTTTTCCTATAGTATTCTAATACAAACAACCTCATAGTGAGGTACCTTGGAAACTTATATGGTGCAAGCATACAACCATATATCCTATTTTTTGTGTGGTTCTAGTAAAGGTACCAGTCACCCACTTTGGTTTGCTTTGGCAGTTGAAGGACTCTCTTTATTTCTGGATTGATTCTTGGAGGAGGGTTTCCAGTCAACATTGTCATAACTGGATGTACAAATAAGTCAATGAAGTCTGAATAAGAGTATGGAGATTGATACTTGTGGACTAATGGGGTCCAAAAAATGACTGACCTGGGTTGACCCTTGGTGTCCAGTTTTTGGAGGGTGAATGGGAAATTCTCTGATTGATAATATAAGAACATATGGTATAAAGCTGAGGAGTATTTGTAAACCCTTTCACTTCCCATTCTTGTGAACTGCTCATGCATTCTATCAGCTATGAATGTGGCAAAGTCAAAAATGGTTGTATGAGGTTGTCCTGGGGTGTTACACAAAAATTGTCACCATGACTTTCTACAGTTTGTGTGATTCCATCAACACTCATACATACCCCCTTTGCAAGTCTTAAACCTCAGCTCTTTATCTCAAGCCTTGAAAATGGGAGAAAGACCTTAAAAATATCTCAAATCTTGGTTTTGCACTTTCTCCTAGCATTACCTGCGGTGCCGCACCCAATGGTCATGTTTCTTGCAAACCTGACTGCTCTGTCTATTGAGTAATGGGTGCGAACCCCTATAAAAGTTAAAAAGGCGTGAGTTCATTCTTAAAAACTCATCTTGGGTCACTTCTAGAGACTTCTAGAAGGAATATTGTGTTGGCAAGTCCGCTCCACCTTGGCTCATCCATTCCATAACTAAGGGAGCTAACTCCATGATATGAGGTGCTTATCCCATTGAAGGAGGATCTTATCCCTTCAATTGTGGACCTGCAACTTCCTTCATTTGCACTATAAATTCATGCATTGGGCTGGTTGTAGGAGAGGTTGAAAGCTGAACATTCTTGAGGGTAAATGTTGTTGGAAATTAGACTTCCTTTTTGAGTTTGTGAGAGGAGAGATCACATACCTTTCATGTCATTTGGGAAGTGAGTGAGGCTTGTCAAAGTAGAGGAGACTCCTGCTGGACCCTGAAAAGAACTTGTGCAACATCAAGGCAAAGGTTGTAAGGTTCTTTTATGCATAAAGTTAATACAATCAAGTTTGTTTTTCTCAATGAACTGTCTCTAATGGTTTATTTTATGAGCTCCTTGATCTTCATAATGAACATGTTTTATTATAATATCTATGTAGGTATGCTTTGATGTGTGTTTGTTTGTGTATGCAGGTTATTAAAAGGGAACTGCTTGAAGCTGTTGGGATAAAACTACCACAAACAAGCGTTGGACCGAGGTAGGGTCTGTTACACCTCTTAGTGTTCATTTATGAATTGAAACATGTTTAGAGAAAAGTAGATTTGCTTGTGCTCTTTGTTGCTAGATATCATTCGATACTAGGGAGATCGGTCTTGTCCGCAAGAACGATTTATCCGGCCAACAAATTGGTGACTCCACTGGGGACTGGTTTGGTCTGGTTTTTAATTTGTCTTTGCTTTGACTTGAGAAACTTGAGTTTTGGTTTCTGATTTTGCCTTGATGTGTGTGAGTTTGGGTATTTGTTAGATCTTGGTTGGATTTTTATTTTTTGAAATTTTAGAAGAGGACCACACCTTCTGAGTTAGTTACAGTGCTGACTTGTCCGCACTGTTAGTGTAACACAGAGCAGCACCGCTCCTAGTTCTACTGGGGGCATGCAGACCTTGTCAAAGGTTTAAAAAACCTAAGATCCATCCACCCAGTTAGGTTTAGTTTTTTTCCATAGATGTTAGTATATGCCCAGACTTGCACTTGTCTTGACAAAAGTTCCTTGTGAGTTAGTTTTCATTGGAATTCTCGTTTGAAGTGATTTTCTAAGATTTGCCTGGTGGATTGATTTTTTTCTTGGTCTTCATAGTAGCTCAAAGATCCAAAGCCTTAGAGCCTTAGATCACATTGGTCTCTCTGGTCTTCTTGCTGAGTTTGACTAGCTCATGAAATCTATCCTTGAAGAGAGCTAGATCCCATTTGTCTCTTTTGCAAAACTTTGATTAAACTTGATTAAAAGTTTCGAATTTCATTTTTTATTAAAACATAATTGGATGTTTTTGATTAGTTTGTTGAGCTGAACAAATTGATCCTTAGTTAGCTAAAAGACTAAGTTGAGCATCCTAAAAAACATTTCAAGTTTCTTTTCAATCCATTTTTCATTTATATCTCAAGATTAGATCATAATTTTGTGTTTTCCATAGAAATTATAGAAGCTTTTTGAAAAATTTGTTTTCAATAGTTTTTTAGAGTTTTTCTAGAAATCTTAAAAGCTCTCTGAAAAGAATTGTTTATTATTGTAGTTGTTGATTGTTGAAAAGCAAAGGGATTTTCCATGAGTGTGATTAGTAGTCTTGTTTTCAAGTTCTTTGAAAAAGACAAAAAAGTTTCCTTTCAGTTGTATGTTAAGAGAAAGATTTGATTTTCAAAGCATTGCATTTTCAACTCTTCCTTAGCCAGAAATTCATTGAAAAGGAAGAGGAATTGTTATCATCTTAGGTGCATTTTTTTAGTGTTTTGGAGTCGAGTCTTCATACCATAAAGTTTAATCTCTGCACCCATTGACTTAAGAAACAAACAATAAAATTAACGCTTAATTAAAATCCATCTAGCAATCTTTTTATTTTCTAGGGCTCTTTTCACCAACATAGCTTAGGCTAGTATCTTGGAGTAGGGAGTAATTAACTCTCCAAGATAGTTTAAACAAACAAGTAGTCGATCTTGCGGTAGGGAGAAATTCAATTGTTACATCTATGCTCTGGGAAGATCCTCTTAAAGGAGAAGCACGAGATCATATCCGAACCAGTGTGGGAATCAATCCTTCCTCATTGGGAACGATAGAAGATATTCACGTATTAAAAACGGTAAACCTCGGATTGACCATTGTCGAGGAGCCTGAGGTCACTTGTTGGTAAACCTTGGATTGTGTCAAGGAGCCTTCAAGGGGATTAAGCTTGTTACTCTGCCCTTGCATGCGTATCAGATCGTAGACTGTTCCCCCTGGTATATTTGTTTTTGTTGGTGACCTTAGTGACCATAATCTTTAGGATTCTTTCCTAGGTGATGGTGGAGGGAAGATCCCACTGTACCTGGAGCAGACGTCGACTAGACTCACTTGGACTCTCTGGGGGGTTATCTTCACTCGAGATGGTTATAGTGGAGAAACTTGTGCCACTCTATTTCATTAAGCAGGTTGTCGGGGTAATTGTTCCAACCGCCATTTCTGTATTGAATTCTGCGACGTTGGGTTTCATCACCAACTAGTGTTTTCGATCCGGAAAGATACTGTTTGTGTGTGGTTTGATCTCCTAGATTTCTTAGGCATGTGCTTCAAATTGTTTGATTCTTTAGAGACTTTAGGTGGTTTTCTTGAGATTTTCTTTGTTTTCGTGTGAAGTAATTAAATAATTAATCGTGGCTGAATTACCAAGACAATCTCGTCGACTGCGGGGGCAGCCTCCCGAATTTACACCAAGTCAACTTGAAGGGCTGCGAGCTCTTGTCGCACCTAGTGAAAGTAGGGTTGGGTCACCGGAGGCTGGAGAGTCTTCATTAATTATACAGTTCACGAAACAGAACATATTTCTGAACCGATTTCATTTTCCGAGGTTACTGGTAGTATCACTCCTACTAGCTCATTAGCCGAAGAACCTGAAATCTTTGAACCTGAGACTGAACCTGCTACTACTCCATCTTCAGGATTTGCTTCTCCTGTTTCTAATGGTCCTAGTTGACCCAGAGTAGAAAATATCATTACCGAGAATCTTCCTTCTGGACTCATTTCCATAAAAGAAATTATATGTTTGAGTCTGAATAAAGATATAAGCATCCCTGAAAATCAACCAACTATCGAACTTAGGGAGCGTGAATCCATTTTCTACAGTCCCATTGGAGGTGACGCTTGGTATATTTCGTTGACTAATTTCTTAGAAAATCCAGGTCTCGCGTCTTCACCACCTTGATTTCCTTTCCATCCAACACCCAGAGGTTATTATCCTCTTTAGAATATGTCGAGATAGTCATCCTTGTTTTCTCAGATTCCAGAAACTTTTTTACATGGCAGTCCTTCTGTTCCTCCTGGGTATCAGTCTTTATCTGATACGTTTTCAGGAGCATCTCCTCAACCCATCGAATATGTAGTATCTCCTAGTCATAATGGAACTAAACCATTAAGTGTCGAAGAGATTCTTATGATGTCTAGTACTACTCCTAATCCGCAACCTCAAGGTAGTTCAATACCGTCTGGGGGGTAGCTGCAAGGTACTCAAATACCGCCTGGGGGGCAACCTCAAGGACAGTATATCCCTATGGGATAGTATTTTCCTCAAGGTCAACCCCAGTATCAATATGTACCTCAAGCTCAACCCTAGTATCAATATGTGCCTCAAGGTCAGTACCAACCGCAAGGTCAATACCAACCTCAAGGTCAATATCAACCTCAAGGTTTTCAACCACCTTCAGGTCAATCATTTGTTCAAGGACCGGGAAATGTACCATATAATTATCAATCTTACACTCAACCTAGTTTTGGTCCTCAATATGCTCAACCTGTTATGGGTCCATACCCCAGAATGAACGTGGTGTGGGATCAACAAACTCCGCAACCCAGTGTGCAGTTGTCATCTTAATCCGGACAGTCTTTTATTTCTGGTTCACCCCAGCAACCTGTCCAGCCTACTACTCAAACTTCTACACCTGGGGTAGCTCATCAGTCTGGGCCTAGTTCACCTCGAACTCCATCCCAAACTTCTGCTGCAACTACTGTGGCCTCTGTTCAATCCACTCCACCCATTTCTGGAGTATCAGCAACTCCAGTTTCTACTGCTCCTGTATCAACTCCTCAGGCCTCTTTACCCCAGTCTGGACCTACAATCCAGACTCCGGTTTCCATGCCTGTAGGAGAACCTAGGCCTAGTACGGTTGTCACAAGTCAACCCCAATTTACTTATCAACTATACCAGGGGCAGTACCAATTCGGCCCTGCTGTGCAGAACCCAGCTTATCAGTATCAACCATACCCTGGGTATACGTATCAACAACCTCAACAACCCCAGTATGGTCTGGTTAATCCTGGTTTTCTAGGAGGATATAATATCCCAAATGAAAATCTGATACCAAGTTATCCTAGATATCATCCTCCTGGGGCTGGTCTTGTGACCCCCAGTTTTTGGGATCCGAACCGTCAGTTACTGTTTATAGCAACTTTGGATTTTCCTGACTTGTCGCGCCTTACAAATGACCTCATTAATTATCTTCCGTTTTGGCCGCCAATGCTGAATAAGTTGCCCAGTGATATACCAAAGTTTGAGGGGAAGTCTAGAGAAGATCCGTCTAATCATGTGATGACTTACCATCTCTGGTGTGCATCAAATTCCATTATAGATGATTCAATTCGCCTTCATCTTTTTCAACGCACTTTGATTGGCCTTGCAGCCAAGTGATACATTGAGTTGCCACGAGGCTCCTTTTACAATTTTAGTCAGTTAGCCACTTCCTTCCTTACTCATTTTCAGCTGCCAGTCTGATATGACAATGGAACGGAATTATTAACTTCATTAAAACAGTCGACGTCCACATACATTTGAGACCATATTCATGAATGGTGACGTCGACGTCGTTTAGTGAAAGTTTTTATCCCAGACCAAATTCTGGCAGAATGATTTGTAAAATCTTTATTACCTAAAATAACTGAAGATGTAGCCAAGGCAGGAGTAGTTACCGAAGAGCAAGTAATTGCTCAAGCTCAGTACCTTGACTTAGTTTATACGCAATTAGGTACATTACACAAGAAAATCCCCGACCTTCTGAAACAAAATAAAATAGCTGCACCTCCCTCAGGGTCTCATGCCACTGACGGTATGATTGGTACTGTTAATACCAAGAGTAAGAAGAAATCCTCCAAGAATTCTTCTCCTATTATAACTTTACTAGATTCCCTGAAGGGAGAGCCTTCACCTGAAATTTCTGCCGATGTTCATGTCGTAGAATCGTCTACGACCAAATCAAAATCTAATGGTAAGAAGAAAGGCAAGAAGAAGAATAAGCAAAACTCGAAGGAGAAATCTGATAAACCTGAATCTACTGACGAGAAACATAAACCTCGTTATCCTTGTCTCATCTGTGATGAGGAGCATTTTACAAGAGATTGTCCACATCGTGCTGAGGTTGCGAAAATCGTCAAAGGTTCGCAAACACCTACTGTTTTGAAGGATCCTTTTCCAAGTCAAGACAGTAAGATGATAGGTTCTTCCTCTAGTGCCTCGGAAGAGCCCATAATGATGATGTCACATGTAAGGATTGCGACACGATCACAAGATTATGGAAGTAAGAGTCCTCTCGGTGGTAAGGAAGCGGAATCTTCTAATTCCAATCCATCAACCTCAACTCTGTTTGGTTGCGATCCAATACAGATCAAAAAACCAAATCTCGACTTAGTAATCAAACCGCCCGCTAAGGGTATACTTCAAAAGTCAGCTTTCAATCCACATGCGAGAGCTGCTCAGAACTATAACATTGTTGAAGATTTAGTTGTTTCCCCTTCAGCAATGTCGGCTTTGGAAGTGCTACAATCTTGTTCAGAAGAACGTAAAATTCTATTGTCGGCTATAGGAGTTATTGACCTTCAGGACTCAAACCTCATAATCTTTTATTTAGAAAATAGTACACCTCGTTTACCTCATCAAATGGCTTTCTAGATTCCAGTGTTAGTAAAAAATAGACCTTGTTTTAGGACTGCGATTGATGAAGGAGCTTCCACGTGTATTATGTCGATACAGTGTTGGAAAACCCTTGGTTATCCTACACTTAATCAATCCCCGATGGTTCTGAAGGCCTTTGATGGCCGAGGGTTTCATCCTTATGGCATTTTGCAGGACATACCTATAGGGGTTGAAGGAAAAACTGTTAATCTAGATGTGGAGGTGGTTGATGCCCCTCTGGATTACAACCTTCTTTTGGGTTGTAGCTGGTCTTACGCCGTGACTGCTGTTGTTTCGTCGGTATTTTGGGTTATTAAATTTCCACACAGTGGAAATATCATTACAATAGATCAGTTAACTTACTTTTCATCCGACCCATCCTCTGCTAGGAGTATTCAACATGTTGGTAAAACTGTTATCCCTTATAAAGATGTTGGGGTAGGATTAGTTAAAGATTCGGGTTTACTCGGAACTTTTTCATTTCCTCCTCCCAACATACCGTCTCCTTTCACGACTATTCATATGATTTCGTCAGACCCTATTGTTCTTGATGATCCTTGGATCATTCCATTCGATTCCGAGGTGGACTCTCTTGGTGATGCCATGCCTTTAAGTCCCTTTGAAGTTGCTTATAAGGATGTACAGTCATTTTCCGACTCAAGTTCAACCAACCTTGATCTAGTGAATGATATCCATGGAAAATCATAATCTCAACCTCAAATTCAACAACCTTTTCGGAAACCGTTCACACCGATGAACAAATTTAGGAACTGTTGTCTGTTGATGCATTACCATGGGAAGATATTCATCATCGGTCTTCATTTTTACCTGAGATTGATCATTTTGAAAATGATTTTTCATCTATTTTTACTATTGAATATGTAAAAGAACCGTAGAATCCATTGAAACATCCTGATTTTGAACAAAATTTAGCTAATATTTCTCAAACGGTTCCTATCGACATTTCAGTTAAACCTGGGATTGTTGAAAACATTCACATAGGTGCTTCTTGTACGGACACTGAAGTCAAAACATATAAAGCCCTATTTCAAGAATTTAGTGACGTGTTTTCCTGGTCCTATGAATAAATGCCAGGAATTGATCCTTCAATCGTTGTTCATGAGATCAAAACCTACCCGGATGCTAAACCCGTCCGGCAACGGTTGCGTCAGATACACCCACAAAAAGCTACTGCCATTAAGGCAAAAGTTGAGAAATTACTTAAAGCAGGTTTCATTTATCCAATTCCTTTGACAGATTAGGTATCGAATATTGTTCCAATTACTAAAAAACAAGGGACAATAAGAATATGTATCGACTATAGGGATTTTAATCGTGCTTGTCCCAAGGGAAATTATCCCACACCCTATATCGATCAAATTATCGATGATTGTGCCAGTAGTGAAATTTTCTCCTTTATGGATGAATTTTCCAGTTATAATCAAATTAACATTCTACCTGCCTATCAACCAAAAATGACATTCATTTGTCCATGGGGGACATTTGCTTATTGCAAGTTACCTTCTGGATTGAAGAACGCCAGAGCAACTTTTCAAAGGGCTATGTCTTATGTGTTCCATGACATCAAGCACATTGTGCATCCTTATCTCGATGATTTACCAGCCCATTCATTATGTAGAGCCGACCATCTCACTCATTTACGCACAATTTTCATGAGATGTAGGCATTATCGGATTAGGCTGAATCTGCACAAGTGTGTTTTCTGTATAGAAATAGGTTGTTTACTGGGATTTGTTGTATCCAAAGCTCGCATTCATGTCGATCCTTCGAAGGTCAAAGCCATCATCAAGTTACCACCTCCTTCGACACTTGTCCTACTCCAGAGTTTGCAAGGGAAAGCAAACTTTTACGTTGTTTCATTCCTAACTACGCTGAGATTACAAAAGGTTTCATCCTTGCGGTAGATTATTTTACCAAGTGGGCCAAGGCGATGCCTACATTTTCAGCAGATGACAAAACTGCTGTGATTTTCGTTTTCAACCATATAATTTCTAGGTTTGGTGTTCCTCAAGCAATTATCACTGACCATGGGAGTCATTTTCAAAACATCATGATGACTGAACTTACAGATCTAATTGGCCTGCATCACGATAGTTCCACTCCATATTACCCACAGACAAATGGTTTGGTTGAAGCAATCAACAAAGTTCTAGTCACCATGATCTGACGAATCATTGGGATTCATCGGTCGAATTGGCATAACATGTTATTTTCAACGCTTTGGGCGTACTGAACCTCAGTCAAAACATCAATAGGTTTTACTCCCTTTCAACTGGTTTACGGTTTAGAGGCAGTATTTCCCATTGAATGCGAAATCCCATCATTACAAATTGTTGTGCAATTATTACCAACCACTTCTAAAGAGGAAAAATGTTTATTATACTTAGCTCAATTAGATGAGAATCGACATAATGCTGCATTAGCTGTCGAAACTCATGCCAAAAGGATTAAAGCTCAGTATGATTGGAATGTTACACCCCGCAATTTTTCAGAAGGAGACCTGGTCTTACTTTACAATCAAGCAAATGATAAGCTAGGGGCTGGCAAACTTGTACCCATGTGGCATGGTCCGTATATTGTCAAGTGAAATCTGGCAAAGGGGGCCTATGAGTTAGAAGATTTTGACGGTGTCTCTTTAGGTAAACCTAGGAATGGGATTTATCTAAAGCGATATTATGCTTAAAAGATTAGTGTGGACATTTATTAGACTAGTTTCTTTCTAAATTTGGTGTGTTCTTAGATTAAGGATGCGTGCTTTACTTTAGAGAGTGTTTTTCATTATTATCCTACTTATCTTGATTTTACTCTTGATATTGCAGATGTCGACGCCTCCCCAAACATACATCGGTTTCGTCGATGGCGCTTGTCATAGTACACGAAACATCTCTTCCACAGCTTGGGTTATCTATTTTCCCTCTGAAAAGTTAGTATCTATGCATGGGGTAAGCCTCGGTCAAACAACGAACAACATTGCAGAATACAGTGTAGTGATTGAATTATTATCTGAATCCATTTCATTTGGAATTCGGAGTTTTATTTTTAATTTAGATTCGGAACTCATTGTATTACAACTTAATCGAGTTTATGCCATTAGAAATCCAGTATTATTACGATTATTTTTGAGAGTCCATCTCTTGGAATGAGAATTTGATTACATAGAATATCAACACATTCCAATATATTTAAATACATTAGCAGATGCAGTTGCTTCTCGAATGTTAAATAGACATTTGCATTAAATCAAATAGTAAATTTAAAAACATCCCATAACATGTTTTGCAAGATAACCATAATAATAATATAGCATAGCATAGGAGTGTGTAAAAATATACATCGTCCTTGATCATAGGTTGAAAAACACCTTATGATCGGCAAAAATGATAGTATAAAAAGTTCAAAAATGAGTCTACAAGGCAATCATCCTATCACTGGTGATGATCCCAATAAGACACCACTGCTCGGGCCGCCCTACAAAGGAACCTCCTAAAAGGTCCTGGGACCCCAATCACATAGTGCTGAAGCCTAAGAGGAATTTCATCTATGCTGGTCTCCGGAATATCTGTAATCAAGCGCTCTAGATGGCTCTCCAACTCGCCCAAGGTCTCTACTGATTGGTCCTGTGGGACCGGTTTTGTGGCAGCTGGTTGTCTTCAATCATAGGGTTGGAGAGCGGCTGGTCACCATGGACCCACATATGCATTTAAAACTTTTACTATTAGTTTTGGGACGATTTAAAAAATAAGAAAAATATATATATGTAATTAAAATGTTGAAACAATTTTACCTCTATCATCCCATTGCTCTCCTGGTGGAAGAGCCATGTCGGGATCACCATGATAATCCATCCCAGTGTATGGAAAATCCTGAATAACAAAGAGTTGGTTCTCTAACCAACGGAAATACTCTGGTGTGAATCGAACAACCTCGGTACCCTCCTCAGGATGGCGGGCCATGACTGTAACCCATCGCATAACTCGAGGATCTCAGGGAAGTCCAACCTCAATAGTGAGTTGTTGTGGAACCAGCATAGGTACTCTTTCTAGGGCAAAGCTAACAACTAAATAACCATATCCAAAGTTCTTTATCTGTCCATTCTTCACCCTAGTCAATTGGCCCTTCACATTGGCCAATACAGCATCACACCAGTTGAAGATGGTGCCTCGGAAGCAGTCTACTGCCATGCACATCTGGGAACCTGTAGCTAGATGCAATACTGCACTCCTGCAAAGTCTGGTAACAGTAAAGGCGATCACCTTTAGTTCAGGATGGGATATGGTTTTAACATCTATCTGTTTGTCCGGATTCTGGTTATTACAGAAATCTAGTCGGAGACTAGCGACAGATTGGCCACCTGGCCTAGATTCGAACAGAGATAACTCTGTGTCTCTCTTGGGCAAGCCAGTCAAGAAGTATATGTCATCCGGCTTGATTTCGAGCCCGTTTCCACCAATAATGAAGCACTGGTCCTGCATGCTCCACCTGTTAACCATCCATTGTAGAAAGTCTACCTATGCCCTCATGCCAGGAATGGTCCAAAAATTGAATAGCCCGCATGCTCTCAATGACTGTAATGAAGGTGGATGGAGTAATGCAGCTTGATCCACGTACTCGTGCTCTCTTTCCCACCAAATAAGCATCTTGTGTACCTATATTGCAAAATAGGTGGATTAGAATTTTCATTTCAAAATTCTATCAGACAAAAATGAGGAATCTAGGGTTTAAAATCTGCGTTCCGCGGGGTTTGCACCCATCCCTTTAGAGACAGTGCGTAGGTGCGCACTTCTCCTTAAGGATAGGTGTGGCACCCTGACTTTTCTTTGTGTACAGAAAAATCGGGGTGCGCAGGGGCCACATGGCGCCACTACGCAACTGCCGCGGGCGATTTTTTGCCCTAATTTTCCTCTAAAAATCAATTTCTAAACTCTAAAACAAAATTTTAAACGGATGAAATGCAAGACAAGGACAATGTGGATTACCTGGAGAAGACGGTTCTTGATTCCAATGGTCGGATTTTTCGCAATCTCCACAGGAAGTTTTTTACCAAAAGCTCCTACTTTTTACTCCAAAGGCAAACAGTAAAAATGAACTTGTAAAATCCCTTTTTATAAGATTTTTTGAATAAATAAATTAAATTTATTTATTTTTTACTTTGAAAGGTCATTTTTGGTGCATTTTTATTATTTTAAAACAAATATGAGTAATGTTTGCAGTTTTTGTGCAAAATATTGGGTATTCAGGTGAAATTGGTCATTTTCAACAAAAAACACATAGGAGTCCTCTTTAAGCTCTTTTCTGACTCGTAAAATATGAAAAGATTGCCGAGTTTTTTCTTTTTAGACTCGTTAAAACGAAATTAAAAAGACGGTCCTTTAACAGCTCTTTTCCGACCGTATAAACATGAAAAGATTGCCGGACTTTTGTCGTTTCAAGTTCGATATTGGTAATAAAACAACGTGTTTTCGATCGCTTTTTTACTTTTTCAGATTGAAGGCACTAATTATGAAAAGTACTCCTTGATCGTAATGAGCAAGTGATTCTCTCAAGTATTATTTTATACTTCTTTCAGGCTTGGGAGACAAAAATTTACGAAAAAGGACCACCATGGAGTTTTCTTAAGTTTTTCTTCTGACTCCCTAAAAATTGAAAAACACCGAGTTTCTCCTATACTGGACTTGTTAAAATTTCACAGTAAAGGACCTATTCGATTACAAACAGGAACGGCCACTCCTTCTTAGGGTTTCAATCTAAACTAAGTTGGACTCATCCGAAGGATGAACTTATAACCAAGCAAATGTTATCCTCCTCAAGCTTACAAAAAATAAAGAGGTACTTGCCATAAATGGTGGGGGAAAAGAGAGAAAAATGAACATGTTTGTCATACTTTGTATTCGAAAAACTTTCCATCACTCTTGAACACGACACTTTTATTCACCTAGGTTGGGAAATCCTTTACCTAACAGCTGATCAAGCCACATTGAAAGTCTTCAGCCGGTTTCCGGGTATTATTTTTGGGTCAACTGTCACCAAGCCATCTGCAGTGTCGTTATGTGTTCAAGAGGTCTATGCAAATAAACCATTCACCTACAAAATATTTGTCATCCATCATTTACCATCCCTGAGTTAGTCCTTGCCAAATATATTTCTTCAGACTTGATCGATGATTTTGTGTTATGGGCTTGCCTATGACGAATCACTTTCTATCGACTCCAACTCATTATCTAGAAAGATGATCTAGAAATCGTCAGTACCTTGGAATCCACATGCCTCAATGGCAGGTTTATCGCCTTTGACAATAGGTTGCATCATTGACCTTCAATCAAAGGATTCTATGATGTCTTCGACATCGACTCATTCATTCACATTTCATGGATTGTACTGAGTACTTTGAGGGCCATTAACATTACTGGTGGTTCCTCTCACACTTGTTAGAAATTTACATCATTGACTAGTAATCAAGTGGTTTCTACCATGCTCGACTTCGACACATTCATTCACATGGATAGAATCGTACTAGTTCGGGAAGTAGAAATGAAGACCCTGGATCTATTTTCCACCATCCAGGCTGCGAGGAATTTTGTTATCATTATATAGTGGACTATTCATAAACATATGGTTGCACCCATACTGTGTCCATATGTTCCTACTTGTGATGTAATACAAAATCATTCCTGTATCAGAGCAGTTTTAGATAGTTCTTAGTCAGTTTTGATCTAAGCATGGGAATGCCTACCTCAGCGATGATATTTTCACATATATATATTTTTTGTTGAATGTTTTTATAGGTTCCGACCGGGGTATCCATAGGAAGATCCTTGAAATGATAAATTCCTTCACTCTTCTTAGATGATCAAAAATACCATCCTCATCTACTACAGACTTCGCACTTTAGGGGGCAATCTATTACACAAAAAATTGTCACCATGACTTTCTACAGTTTGTGTGAGTCCATAAACACTCATACATACCTCCTTTGCAAGTCTTAAACCTCAGCTCTTCATGTCAAGCCTTGAAAATGGGAGAAAGACCTTAACAATATCTTAGATCTTGGTTTTGCACTTTCTCCTAGCATTGCCTGCGGTGCCGCACCCAATGGTCTTGTTTCCTGCGAACCTGACCGCTCTGTTTGTTGAGTAATGGGTGCGAACCCCTGTAAAAGTTAAAAATGCGTGAGTTCATTCTTAAAAACTCATCTTGGGTCACTTCTATACACTTCTAGAAGGAATATTGCATTGACAAGTCCGCTCCACCTTGGTTCATCCATTCCATAACTAAGGGAGCTAACTCCATGATATGAGGTGCTTATCCCATTGAAAGAGGAACTTATCCCTTCAATGGTGGACCTGCAACTTCCTTCATTTGCACTATAAATTCATGCACTGGGTTGGTTGTAGGAGAGGTTGA
Organism: Pinus taeda; assembly: GCA_000404065.3. Classification (NCBI taxonomy): domain Eukaryota; kingdom Viridiplantae; phylum Streptophyta; class Pinopsida; order Pinales; family Pinaceae; genus Pinus; species Pinus taeda. Next base: position 104,590 of record APFE030857053.1, read on the forward strand.
AAGCCGAAGATTCTTGAGGGTAAATGCTGCTGGAAATTAGACTTCATTTTTGAGTTTGTGAGAGGAGAGATCACATACCTTTCATGTCATTTGGGAAGTGAGTGAGGCTTTTCAAAGTAGAGGAGACTCCAACTGGACCCTGAAAAGAACTTGTGCAACATCAAGGCAAAGGTTGTAGGGTTATTTTATTCATAAAGTTAATACAATCAAGTTTGTTTTTCTCAATGAACTGTCTCTAATGGTTTATTTTATGAGCTCCTTGATCTTCATAATGAACATGTTTTATTATAATATCTATGCAGGTATGCTTTGATGTGTGTTTATTTGTGTATGCAAGTTATTAAAAAGGAACTTCTTGAAGAAGTATATGTCATCTGGCTCGATTTCGAGCCGGTTGCCACCAATAATGAAGCATCGGTCCTACGTGCTCCACCTATTAACCAGCCATTGTAGAAGGTCTACCTATGCCCTCATGCTAGGAATGGTCCAAAATTTGAATAGCCTGCATGCTCTCAATGCCTGTAACGAAGTTGGATGGATTAATGCAGCTTGATCCACGTCCTCGTGCTCTCTTTCCCGCCAAACAAGCATCTTGTGTACCTACATTACAAAATAGGTGGATTAGAATTTTCATTTCAAAATTCTATGGGGAAAAAATGAGGAATCTAGGGTTTAAAATCCGCGTTCCACGGGGTTCGCACCCATCCCTTTAGAGAAAGTGGGTAGGTGCGCACTTCTCTTTAAGGACAGGGGCGACACCCCCACTTTTCTCTATGTACAGAAAAATCAGGGTGCGCAGGGGCCACATGGTGCCCCCGCGCAACTGGTGCGGAAGATTTTTTTCCCTAATTTTCCTCTAAAAATCAATTTCTAAACCCTAAAACAAAATTTTAAACGGATGAAATGCAAGCCAGGGACAATGTGGATTACCTGGAGAAGATGGTTCTCAATTCCAGCAGTCGGATTTTTCGCAATCTCCACAGGAAGTTTTTTACCAAAAGCTCTTACTTTTTACTCTAAAGGCAAACAGTAAAAATGAAACATGTAAAAGCCTTTTTATAAGATTCTTTGAATAAATAAATTAATTTATTTATTTTTTACTTTGAAAAGGTCATTTTTGGTGCATTTTTATTATTTTTAAAACATATATGAGTAATGTTTGCAGTTTTTGTGTAGAATATTGGGTATTCAGGTGAAATTGGTCATTTTCAACAAAAAACACATAGGAGTCCTCTTTAAGCTCTTTTCTGACTCATAAAATATGAAAAGATTTCCGAGTTTTTTCTCTTTAGACTTGTTAAAATGGAATTAAAAAGGCTGTCATTTTACAGCTCTTTTCCGACCGTATAAACATGAAAAGATTGCTGGACTTTTGTCGTTTCAAGTTCGATATTAGTGATAAAACGACATGTTTTCGATCGATTTTTTAATTTTTCAGGTTGAAGGCACTAATTATGAAAAGCACTCCTTGATCGTAATGATCAAGTGGTTCTCTCAAGTATTATTTCATACTTTTTCGGGCTTGGGAGACACAAATTTACAAAAAAGGACAACCATAGAGTTTTCTTAATTTTTTCTTCTGACTCCCTAAAAATTGAAAAACGCTGAGTTTCTCCTATACTGGACTTGTTAAAATTTCATAGTAAAGGACCTGTTCAATTACAAACAGGAACGGACCACTCCTTCTTAGGGCTCGAATCTGAACTAAGTTGGACTCATCCGAAGGATGAGCTTATAACCAAGCAAATGTCATCCTCATCAAGCTTGTGAAAAATAAAGAGGTACTTGCCAGAAATGGTGGGGGAAAAGAGAGAAAAATGAACCTGTTTGTCATACTTTGTATTTGAAAAACTTTCCATCACTCTTGAACACGACAATTTATTCACCTGGGTTGGGAAATCCTTTACCTAACAGTTAATCAAGCCACATTGAAAGTCTTCAGCTGGTTTCTGGTATTAGCTTTGGGTCAACTGTCACCAAGCCATCTGCAGTGTCATTATGTGTTCAAGAGGTCTGTGCAAATAAACCATTCACCTAAAAAATATATGTCATCCATCATTGACCATCCCTGAGTTAGTCCTTGCCAAATATATTTCTTCAGACTTGATCTATGATTTCATGTTATGGGCTTGCCTATGACAGATCGCTTTCTATCGACTCCAACTCATTATCTAGAAAGATGATCTAGAAAACCTCAGTACCTTGGAATCTGCATGCCTCAATGGCAGGTTTCTCGCCTTTGACAACAGGTTGCATCATTTACCTTCGATCAAAGGATTCTATGACGTGTTCAACATCGACCCATTCATTCACATTTGATGGATTGTACTGAGTACTTTGAGGGACATTGACATTACTGGGGTTCCTCTCACACTTGTTAACAATTTACATCATTGACTGGTAATCAAGTGGTTTCTACCATGTTCGACTTCGACACATTCATTCACATGGATAAAATCGTACTAGTTCGGGAAGTAGAAATGAAGACCTTGGATCTAGTTTCCACCATCCAAGCTGCGAGGAATTTTGTTATCATTATATAGTGGACTATTCATAAACAGATGGTTGCGCCCATACTGTGTCCATATGTTCCTACTTGTGATGTAATACAAAAGCATTCCTGTATCAGAGAATTTTTAGATAGTTCTTCGTCAGTTTTGATCTGAGCATGGGAATGCCTAGCTCAGCGATGATATTTTCACATATATATATTTTTTGTTGAATGTTTTTACAGGTTCTGACCGGGGTATCCATAGGAAGATCCTTGAAATGATAAAGTCCTTCACTCTTCTTAGATGATCAAAAAAACCATCCTCATCTACTACATACTTCGCACTTTAGGGGGCAATCTGTTACACAAAAAATTGTCACCATTACTTTCTACAGTTTGTGTGAGTCCATAAACACTTATACATACCTCCTTTGCAAGTCTTAAACCTTAGCTCTTCATGTCAAGCCTTGAAAATGGGAGAAAGATCTTAAAAATATCTCAAATCCTGGTTTTGCACTTTCTCCTAGCATTGCCTGCGGTGCCGCATCCAATGGTCATGTTTCCTGTGAACCTGATCGCTATGTCTGTTGAGTAAGGGGTGCGAACCACTGTAAAAGTTAAAAAGGCGTGAGTTCATTCTTAAAAACTCATATTGGGTCACTTCTAGACACTTCTAGAAGGAATATTGCGTTGGCAAGTCCGCTCCACCTTGGTTCATCCATTCCATAACTAAGGGAGCTAACTCCATAATATGAGGTGCTTATCCCATTGAAGTAGGAACTTATCCCTTCAATGGTGGACCTGCAACTTCCTTCATTTGCACTATAAATTCATGCATTGGGCTGGTTGTAGGAGAGGTTGAAAGCTGAAGATTCTTGAGGGTAAATGCTACTGGAAATTAGACTTCCTTTTTGAGTTTGTGAGAGGAGAGATTACATACCTTTCATGTCATTTGGAAAGTGAGTGAGGCTTGTCAAAGTAGAGGAGACTCCTGCTGGACCCTGAAAAGAACTTGTGCAACATCAAGGCAAAGGTTGTAAGGTTATTTTATTCATAAAGTTAATATAATCAAGTTTGTTTTTCTCAATGAACTGTCTCTAATGGTTTATTTTATGAGCTACTTAATCTTCATAATGAACATGTTTTATTATAATATCTATGCAGGTATGATTTGATGTGTGCTTATTTGTGTATGCAGGTTATTAAAAAGGAACTGCTTGAAGAAGTATATGTCATCCGGCTCGATTTCGAGCCGGTTGCCACCAATAATGAAGCACTGGTCCTGCGTGCTCCACCTGTTAACCAGCCATTGTAGAAAGTCTACTTGTGCCCTCGTGTGAGGAATGGTCCAAAATTTGAATAGTCTACATGCTCTCAATGCCTATAATGAAGGTGGATGGAGTAATGCAGCTTGATCCACGTCCTCATGCTCTCTTTCCTGCCAAATAAGCATCTTGTGTACCTACATTGCAAAATAGGTGGATTATAATTTTCATTTCAAAATTCTATGGGGCAAAAATGAGGAATCTAGGGTTTAAAATCTGCGTTTCGCGGGGTTCACACCCATCCCTTTCGAGACAGTGCGTAGGTGCGTACTTATCCTTAAGGACAGCTACGAAACCTCGACTTTTCTCTGTGCACAGAAAAATCAGGGTGCGCAGGGGCCACATGGTGCCCCTGCACAACTGCCACGGGCGATTTTTTGCCCTAATTTTCGTTTAAAAATCAATTTCTAAACCCTAAAACAAAATTTTAAATGAATTAAATGCAAGTCAGGGACAATGTGGATTACCTAGAGAAGACAGTTCTCTATTCTAGCGGTCGGATTTTTCGCAATCTCCACAGGAAGTTTTTTACTAAAAGCTCTTACTTTTTACTCCAAAAAGTAAAATGGTAAAAATGAACTTGTAAAAAGCCCTTTTTATAAGATTTTTTGAATAAATAAATTAAATTTATTTATTTTTTACTTTGAAAAGGTCATTTTTGGTGCATTTTTATTATTTTTAAAACATATATGAGTAATGTTTGCAGTTTTTGTGCAGAATATTGGGTATTCAGGTGAAATTGGTCATTTTCAACAAAAAACACATAGGAGTCCTCTTTAAGCTCTTTTCTGACTCGTAAAATATGAAAAGATTGCTGAGTTTTTTCTTTTTAGACTTGTTAAAACAGAATTAAAAAGACGGTCCTTTTACAGCTCTTTTCCGACCGTATAAACATGAAAAGATTATCGGACTTTTGTCGTTTCAAGTTTGATATTGGTAATAAAACGACGTGTTTTCAATCGCTTTTTTACTTTTTCAGATTGAAGGCACTAATTATGAAAAGCATTGCTTGATCGTAATGATCAAGCGGTTCTCTCAAGTATTATTTTATACTTTTTCGAGCTTCGGAGACACAAATTTAAGAAAAAGGACAACCATGAAGTTTTCTTAAGTTTTTCTTCTGACTCCCTAAAAATTGAAAAACGCTGATTTTCTCCTATACTGGACTCGTTAAAATTTCACAGTAAAGGACCTGTTCAATTACAAACAGGAATGGACCACTCCTTCTTAGGGCTCGAATCTGAACTAAGTTGGACTCATCCGAAGGATGAGCTTATAACCAAGAAAATGTTATCCTCCTCAAGCTTGTCAAAAATAAAGAGGTGCTTGCCAGAAATGGTGGGGGAAAAGAGAGAAAAATGAATCTGTTTGTCATACTTTGTATTTGAAAAACTTTCCATCACTCTTGAACACGAAACTTTTATTCACCTGGGTTGGGAAATCCTTTACCTAACAGTTAATCAAGCGACATTGAAAGTCTTCAGCTGGTTTCTGGGTATTAGCTTTGGGTCAACTGTCACCAAGCCATCTGCAGTGTCGTTATGTGTTCAAGAGGTCTGTGCAAATAAACCATTCACCTACAAAATATCTGTCATCCATCATTGATCGTCCCTGAGTTAGTTCTTGCCAAATATATTTCTTCAAACTTGATCTATGATTTCGTGTTATGGGATTGCCTATGACGGATCGCTTTCTATCGAATCTGACTCATTATCTAGAAAGATGATCTAGAAATCGTTAGTACCTTGGAATCTGCATGCCTCAATGGCAGGTTTCTCTCCTTTGATGACAGGTTGCATCATTGATCTTCGATCAAAGGATTATGTGACGTGTTCAACATCGGCTCATTCATTCACATTTCATGGATTGTACTAAGTACTTTGAGGGCCATTGACATTACTGGTGGTTCCTCTCACACTTGTTAACAGTTTACATCATTGACTGGTAATCAAGTGATTTCTACCATGTTCGACTTCGACACATTCATTCACATGGATAGAATCATACTAGTTTGGGAACTAGAAATGAAAACCCTAGATCTAGTTTCCACCACCCAGGCTGCGAGGAATTTTGTTATCATTATATAGTGGACTATTCATAAATAGATGGTTGCACCCATACTGTGTCCATATGTTCCTACTTGTGATGTAATACAAAATCATTCCTGTATCATAACAGCTTTAGATAGTTCTTAGTCAATTTTGATCTGAGTATGGAAATGCCTACCTCAATGATGATATTTTCACACACACACACACACACACACACATATATATATATATATATTGTGTTGAATGTTTTTACAGGTTCTGACCGAGGTATCCACAAGAAGATCCTTGAAATGATAAATTCCTTCACTCTTCTTAGATGATCAAAAACCATCCTCATCTATTACAGACTTTGCACTTTAGGGGGCAATCTGTTACACAAAAAATTGTCACCGTGACTTTCTACAGTTTGTGCGAGTCCATCAACACTCATACATACCTCCTTTGCAAGTCTTAAGCCTCAGCTCTTCATGTCAAACCTTGAAAATGGGAGAAAGACCTTAAACATATCTCAAATCCTGGTTTCACACTTTCTCCTAGCATTGCCTACGGTGTCGCACCCAATGGTCATGTTTCCTGTGAACCTGACCACTCTATCTGTTAAGTGATGGGTGCGAACCCCTATAAAAGTTAAAAAGGCATGAGTTAATTCTTAAAAACTCATCTTGGGTCACTTCTAGACACTTCTAGAGGGAATATTGCGCTGGCAAGTCCGCTCCACCTTCGTTCATCCATTCCATAACTAAGGGAGCATGAAGGAGGAACTTATCCCTTCAATGGTGGACCTGTAACTTCCTCCATTTGCACTATAAATTCAAGCACTGGGTTGGTTGTAGGAGAGGTTGAAAGCTGAAGATTCTTGAGGGTAAATGCTGCTGGAAATTAGACTTCCTTTTTGAGCTTGTGAGAGGAGAGATCACATACCTTTCATTTCAGTTGGGAAGTGAGTGAGGCTTGTCAAAGTAGAGGATACTCCTGCTGGACCCTGGAAAGAGCTTGTGCAACATCAAGACAAAGGTTGTAAGGTTCTTTTATTCATAAAGTTAATACAATCAAGTTTGTTTTTCTCAATGAACTATCTCTAATGGTTTATTTTATGAGCTCCTTGATCTTCATAATGAACATGTTTTATTATAATATGTTTGCAGGTGTTCTTTGATGTGTGTTCGTTTGTGTATGTAGGTTACTAAAGAGGAATTGCTTGAAGCTGTTGAAACGAAGCTGCCACAAACAAGCGTTGGACCGAGGTAGGGTCTATTACACCTCTTAGTTTTCATTTATGAATTCAAACATGTTTAGAGAAAAGTAGATTTGTTTGTGCTCCTTGTTGCTAGATATCATTCAATACTAGGGAGATCGGTATTGTCCGCAAGAGCGATTTGTCTAGCCAACAATTAGGTTGCTATCCATCCTGAGGTAACCGAGTCAGCCGCCTTGTACACTGTGATACACTAAACACAACATTTGGGTATATTTCATGCACGTATGTAAAGTCCTTGATTTACTAAGGTAGTATATTGCAGTTGACAGTTGCTTGGTAATCCTTTTGCCTAGATTATCCCTCTTTTGTTTTGTTATGTTATTTCGATTAAAATAAAATTAATTGACTGTGAATAACATCCTCCATGCTCACTACTTAGTTGAGCTTAGGTTGAGACATATGGCAACAACTCTGGAGTCCACTAATCAAGGAATTCCTTTTGATGGGAATCCTAGTCCTTTTCCTCCTTTCAAAAATATTGGTTCTCCTTATATGGCTACATTGTCCCTTCTAGGATTTATCACTGGCTTGCCAATATGGTTGTTTTCAACCTCCTTGGTTCAAAATGTGATGATATCTCCGTAATTGAGTACTTCTCCAACAAGACAAAATCAACCTCCAGTTGATCCTAAAGTTGACCCTTTTCCTTATTCCTCGGTTTTTTCTTCCTCTCCTTCTTCCTCTTCGCCTGGTGAAAGTATTGACACTAGTAACCGAGTGGCTAAGAAGAAGAAGAAAGTGAATAAGAAGAAGAAGAAGAAAATTCAGCAAGGAGACAACCAAGTAACCATTTCTTTGAATACAACTTCTGATGAGAAACCATCTGATAAGTCCCAGAAAGTTCGATACCCATACAAACTTTGTACAGAAGACCATCTTCTTTGAAATTGTTTTGGTATTCTCATATCTTATAAGAATGGTCTTCTCATTCACATCATCTCGTGTCATCAAATTTTGGAGATCATGATGGTGACACACCATCAACTAGTGGTATTAAAGTTCATGGAAATAAGGGGAAAGTTAAGTTTCCCTGTAGGTTGTGTGAAGGGAATCACCCCATTCACCTTCCTCCCTATTTGCATGAAGCCAAAAAAGTGTTGGATAACCATCCTACTTCTCCACAGTGACTTCCATCTGGTTACAGGAGACTATCCCTTAATCCTTCACTAGTTGATAAAGTGAATAACCTAAATCAACTATCGGTCAAACCCACTCTCTCTGAATGTGAATCCAATGAGTCTATACCTAACCAATCATAGGTCGAGGGAACAGTTGACCTGATTTCACCTTCAGTTAATTGTACCTTTCTCACAAAGAGTGAGTACTATACCACTCAAGTTCTTTTCATCTCTTCATATTCCAATGAGCTTGGAGGAAACCCTCTTGTTCCATCAAGACGAGAGAAAAATCCTCCCATTCTTGTAACTCAAGGGGGTAATTCTCCCATTCTTATGGTACCCCCTCCAAGTAGTCTGGTCACTTCCTTTGATTGGAATCAACTGGAAGGATGTCATCTTCCTTCTTATGTGCCTTTCCAGATCATAGTACAGGTTTATAATATGATTGTATCTAGAACTATTATAGATGAAGGTGCATTTGTGAGTATCCTTTCCTCCACTACTTGGCAAGCGCTCAATTTGCTACCACTTGTGTTTGTTACCCAAAATTTGTTGGCTTTTAACATATGAACTAGTCAACCATTAGGGATCCTTCCTCAGTTGCCTATTACTTTGGCAGGAAGAATTGTTTATCTCAATGTGATGGTAGTCCCAGGCCCTTTATATTACAATTTTCTTCTTGGGTGAGACTATGTATATTGCATGGGAGCTATTGTTTCAACACTCTTTCAAGTGATGTGTTTCTTGGATGAAGGCAGAATTGTCACCATTGACCAATTTTCATTTCCCGGTCCAAATATGGCTTCCAGTCAACAATCTTCCCTTAATGGTCATTTTGTACCAATGGTATCTTCCCCGCCAAGGGTCAATTATGTGGCAACTCGTTCCATGCCTACTTCAACTGAAGATCAATTCAGGGATGTTATACATTATGTGTTAGGGGCATTGGAACCAAATCCATCTAATGGATTCCTTGCTACATATCCCTTACAAAGCATTGTTCTCCCATATGACGAGAACCTCTTGGAAGTCATGACCTCTTATGGGTAGTGATCAAGTGTATGAGAATAGTTCCTAGTCTTGTGTCAACCTCGATAAAAAAGAAAAAAACATTATGAGCATAGTTCCTTATCTTGGGTCAAGCTCGTTAAAAAATGAAACAAGGAATATGAGGATAGTTCCTTGTCTTCTGTCAACCTCGTTAAAAATGAAACAAAGGATATGAGGATAGTTCATTCTCTTGTGTCAAGCTCATCAAAAAATGAAACAATGAATCTAAGTAGACATCCTTTTCTTATGCCAATATCATTAAAAAATGAAACAAGGCCCCCTGGAGCAAAGTTCCAATTTGAGTCTTTGATTAGATCTTGTAAAATCCCAGTTGATTCTTTCACTTGATCTCGTAAATGAACCTTCATTCCATCCACCTGATAGCCACGAGTAGTCTACTTAGGTGAATGTAATGAATCTTGTGGGGCATTCACCTAGATTCATGTCATCATGCTAGGGGCATGTAAACCAATCTCAAGCATAGTTTTTTCATGGTTCAAGAAAAAATGAACGCAACTTGTGTAAAAATGAAGCTAAATCCAAGCATAGTTTCTTGTTTCAAGCTTGTGTAAACATGAAACTAAATCCAAACATAGTTCCCTATGGTTCAAGATTGTGTAAAAATGAACCCATCTCCATTTTAACCCTAGTGATTTCCATTCTATCAACCTCTTCTGTAAGATGATCCTTGGTTTTTCTCCTTCCATCGTCACTATCTGCTTGGTCAATCATATGCTTTCACTTGGTTGTTTTACCCTTTTTGAGGAAAAGTTGCAATGAGTGATCTTATTAGAAAGCATGTTCACATAAATCAACATGTTATGAGAAGTTCCAACATCACCAGAACCAATTTCTATCCTAGACACTACTCATTCCTCTAACTAGAGTCCTCTTTAAGCTCTTTTCAGACTCTCAAAATATGAAAAGATTTTCGAGTGCTTGTCGTTTTCAGCGTGTTAACGGATTGGAAACAACATCTACTCAGTATAAGTTTAACCATTTTCTAGACTAAGATAGATTATTTACGAAAAAGGAATATTGATTAAACATGGCCAATAGGTTCTCTCTTGTATTATTTTACACTTTTTCGGACTTAAGAGACAAACTTACGAAAAATAACTTGTGGATTTTTCTTTTTGTCCATTTTCAAACTCTCTAAACATGAAAAAGACCAAGTTCTCATTTTCATTAAACTCATTAAAACATCAAGTAGCGACAAACTTGTCCATCATGACAAGACCGCATCTCACCTTCGCTAGACTTGTTAAAACATCACATAGCGATGGATTCACCCAAAGGCTGGAATTATACAACAAGCATATGTTATCCTCCTCAAGCTTGATAAAAAATAAAGAGGTATTGGTCAACAATGACTGGGGAAAATGGGAAAAAGGGGTAAACCACTTTATGTCAGCAGGTCGCACTTGAACATGACACTTTCACTTCATCTCTATGACTACTTGGGTTGGGTTATTTGCTTGATGGTTATCATACCTATGGTCTACAATACCATCCATTACCTTGGTTTTGGGTCAATGTTGTCAATTCATTCAGCGTCGCTGACATGTTCAAGAGAAGTCACTCAGTAAAATTCATCCCTTTCAATACTCATAAACCTTCATTTTCATGATCGCCATTCCTGAACCTTGTGTCATTAGTGACATTTCGTCTTCAAAAATCATTACACTCATTTCATGTCGTTGATGTGAGATATATCAAGGCCCTCCTGCGACAAGTTGCTTCTTGTCGACATTAGCACATTATCCAAGAAGTTGACTTAGAAACACCCTTTCAGTACCTTGGGGCTTGCATACATCAATGGCAATTTTCTTGCTTCTAGCGATAGCTTGAAATCACTAGCCTTCGACCAAAAGACTTTGTATGGTGTTCGACATCAAAACATTCATTCACACCATGCAGAATGTACTACAGTACCTTGAGAATCATTATCATTATCGGTGATCTCTCTCACATCTGTTAACAGCATACATCATTGGTTGGTAATCAGATGGTGTCTTCCCATGTTTGACTTCAGATCACATATTCACATGGTTAGACTCATACTTGAGCAAACGATTGAACGAGATAGAAGAGCCCAAATCTAGTTTCATCCATCCGGGGTGTGATTTCAGGAGAGCACTAAATCATCTATACGATGGCTTTATGTTGATGGTCATCCCATCATGGGTCCATATCTATAAACGACTATCTATGTACATGGAATGAAATTTTATATGTTGAGCATGGGTATATCTTCCCTCAGAGATTCATGAAAAATCCAAAATATCATGATATTATGTATTGTAATTGATGCAGGTCACCATCCACTTCAGAACCTCCTCATCACATTGTAAAGCACATCACTCAACATTATCATTTTCGACTTCATGCATTAGGGGGCAACTGTTACATGTCTATTTTGGCATATCACTCCCAACATTTAGATCACTACTTTTAGGGCTCATCAAACCATAATTATGTTGCTACATGCCTTAGACAAGTCATCACATTGAATGCCATCATTCCTGAGAGTTTCCTAGCCTGAAGAGATCCTGAAATGACTCATTAATGTTGGGTGTGGAGCCTAATTATTTTCTGTATTCAAAGGTATCAACATATTGGACCCCAGGTTGTAATGGGGTGGTAACACCGCCTGTAAAATACTCTCTAGACGGGGGGGTCTAGGGGAGGCAGTTCCCCCAAAGCTAAAAATAGAAGTAAAATTTCCTTGTAAAATGTTGTAATTTTGTAGTCAATCTAGGTCATTCATTAGGCGGAGATATAACGGTATAAGTTATGTTTAATATATGGATTTTTGCCCTAGAAGGAAACCCCTCGCTATATATGAGGGAATTGTATTGCTTCTATGTAGATCTCTATTCTGAGTGAGAAAGAGAGAGGAGATTGTGTGAGAGTGATGAGGGAATTACAACAGATATGCGGTAGGTTGTATCTCTTTAGCTTGCTGGATAATATAAAAGGAAGGATTGGTTGTTTCTCTTTGGATGTAGCCCAAACTGGGTGAACCACGTATATCTGTGTCTCTCTTTTTTTATGTGTTTTATGTGTTTATATTTCTACAATATTTTATGTATCCCATTACTCTGTAATTTATAATTTTCTAACACTTGAGGGACCAGCATGGCCTTGGTTAGGGGTAACTGCGCTGCAGAGAACTTAGGCCCATTCAAGCCTTCTTTGCAAAGCACCTAGGCCCACTTTGACCTATGCTGGGTGAGATTGAGAGAAATCTTCATAGGGTTCTAGGAATATTCCTACATTCTAGGCCATTCTAGAATATTCCCACCTCTTATCCTCTCATATGAGCTTTAAATTTGATAGGGAATGAATCAAATAACCTCCTATCCTCTCATTACTTCCTCTATCGAAACTAACTCCCAAAATTGGAAAGCCATTCAATGCCCAATCTATGACAAAACTACCTCCATTTCCCTATAAATTGAGTACTCATCATAGTGATCAAGGGTTGGACTTTGAGAATTTGTAAGGAGATACTACTGGTTTGAGGTTTGAGATTGTAAGCAAGTATTGTTATGCTGCCGAAGTATTGTGCTTTTGGTTTGATGAAGGATGGAACTCAAGCTGGATGAGTGACATGGGATCAGACTTCTTTGGTTGTAGCTCTTCCTTCTACTTAATAAATCTGTTTACACCTTTTCCCATATTCTTGTCTTTATGTATGACGATTATATGTGTAAATTCTTTCGATTCCATTTGCTTGTAGTAGATAGATCTCTTGCTTTGATTGGTTTTTGTCCTCTGTTTATGATTGCAGGTACTTAATGAGTAGATTCAGTTCAAGAAGTGACGGGAGCTTTCAAAGGAGACAAAGGGAAGTGAAAGATAACAAGTAGGTCCCTTGCCTTATTTATCTTTTATAGAAAAAGGTTAAACTTTATAAATCTATTGTTCTAAGTGTAGCTACCCACTTAGGGAAGTTGTGTTTATCTGTAGATGCAAAATTGCACATAACAGAGAACAAGGGCCAGTTGGGTAGCCCACTTGACTACTACTTTAGATCTTCAAAGTTTTCATGTCCTTATGCCCAATACACCTACCCTTCTACTAGTCTTGTTGTCCTTCACAAGTACAAGACTTAAGGCCCTTCTTTGGCAATCACCTAAAAACCCTCCAACTCTACTTAGACTACCATCAATTTATGTAACCATAGTCAATTATTCACTGATATAGGGCCCACAAATCTTCCCTCATTTAGGGCTCTTCAAATCTACCACCTAATAGTGATTTAAGTCCTTGCAAAATAATTATTCCTCTGTACCAATTTATTTGTTGTCCAATCTATGAAAAAATATGAACTACTCCTCTTATCATCCTTCTAACAATCTTGAGATGACTGAACTATGATCACAAATCATCCACTAACTGTCCATTGACTAATTTTTTATAGGTTGCTTCAGATCTTCGTCTAAAACTCTATAGACAGTCCATTAAAATAAACTCCTCTTCATGTCAATCCATCCTCATATGGCACATTTCTTCTTCTCAATCTTCTACTCAATTTCCACCCTCATTTGGATCTTTTGTCTCCACACATACTTCTACAAACCATCTTTGAAATCTATGGTCTATATTGCAAATATAAACCCTGCTCTAAGGGTCATGACCCCTCTTCTTCTACATAGATTTGCCATGGTCTTAAGGGCGTACCTTATGGACTGAACATGCTAGGAAACCACCTGAATAGGGAATTATAATTTTGTCCTAATTTCTTTAGAACAAACCCTATCCACCCATAGAAAAAAAACAACTCTTACCTCCATAAGAGACTCGGTCTAGCTCATATGGATCCATAGATTCTGGGCATTTCTTTGATTGAATCTTGACCTCAAATTTAGATCTCTACAACCGTCAAATAATGGTTACCTCAGTCAATATTACACTTGTGCCTACTTCTATTATGGCCCTAAATTACAGTGTAGGCCATCCTCTGTTTGTGTTGGTATTTATCATAGACCTTACAACCTAATAACCAACATAAGGCAGGGTCCCAACGCTCTCTGTTATTTAAGAATTTGATCCATCCTTCACACAACAACACCACTGAAATCACATGCCAAAATTCTCATGAGAAACCTCTCTTGAGCTCAATCTTCGAGGAGAGAACCAACAATATGCCATCATACTTCATAGCTTGAACCCATTAAGCTATGTGACCTTCTTGTGAAACCTCACATGATGATCTTGCCCTTGGTGGATGATCATGGCCTCCCTTTAGCAATCCTATAACTCGGCCTACTTTAGGACTACATTTCTCCTGGAATCCTAGATCAAATATGCTCCTTTTCACTTGATGTTCTTGCCTTCATACTAAGGCCTCCTTAAATAGATTTTCCTAGCTAGACCTCTTAGGAACCCTCTAGAAATTACGATTTTTGTCCACTTAGACATTAGGAAATATTAATTTTCCTTTTTTATTTTCTTTTATATTTTAAACCCGACCTTGGGTCCAAAACCCATTCACTTGGGTTCTTTGCCCACAAATCCTTTTGTGATAAAACTCACACAAACCCATATCACTAGGCTTGTGGAGTACCTACCAAGATACAAAATTCAAGAACATAGTCTAGTTGTAGTAACTTGGTCAACCACTAGTAGTCAAGTGAGGACTTGGTTAGGTTCCCATGTTGCAAATTAAGGGTAGTTGTGAGGGCATGATATCCAGGGAGGGTTAGGGAATGCCTAGGAATGAAAAGGTCTGCTAACACATTTCGGACAATGTCAATTCATGTTGAGGAGTGTTAGGTAGTGTCGAAGCATCACAAGGGAGAACTAGGTAAAAATGCATGGAAATGAACAAATAAGAGACTTGTGTGCCAGGGATTGTCAGTGAATTCTAGTGTGCCAAGGATGAAGTGTGTTAAGATAAGTTCATAATAGGATGTTATGAAACCAGCTCAAGAAAAGATAGAAAAGATAGATCAACGCCTTAGAATTCAGCCTCTTCGAGGGGG